>JAADVL010000206.1:0-42711 GCA_023334995.1 Pythium sukuiense
AAACAAGACGGCGATCGCGCTGCACATCGCAGAGGGTCTGACGTACTTGCACTCGTTGAGTCCGAAGGTGATCCACCGCGATTTGAAGTCGAAGAATGTGCTACTGAATGGCGAGATGACGGCGAAGCTGAGCGACTTTGGTATCTCCCGGGAGTTCGACATTGATGTGACACACATGACGGCGGGTATCGGGACCAGTTTCTGGATCGCACCGGAGGTATTGCTGGGCAAGGACTACGACGAGCGAGCGGACATCTTTTCGTTCGGCGTGGTGCTGTCGGAGATCGATACGGACGACTATCCGTACTGGAACTCGTCAAATGCAGAAGCTGGCGGTCGCGTTGAGCAGAACGTGATCCTGCAACTCGTCGCGTCCGGGTCGCTACGTCCGTCATTTTCGGATACATGCCCTCGAGAGATCCTGGAACTTGCCGACATGTGTCTGCAGGTGGATCCAGACAACCGTCCGACAGCCGCACAAGTTATCTACGAGCTGCAGCGCATGATCGCCACACTTCCTCCGCGCATGTCGAGCGGCTTCAGCAGCAGCAGCTACTATTGATCTACTATTGATCTGCCTGTTGGCTTCATCTTGTAAATAGCTTAGTCTGGCCTCGTTTGTAATATAGGCTAGCCCTCATGTCTCGTACCCATCTGGCCTGGCAGCTCCGTTCGTTAGCTCTCTGGCGATGGAAGATTTCGGAAATTGCGGGAAAGGAAACGCACTCAAGCGGCTCCTCATCCAGGGTGCGCTGTCTTGCTGGTCATCTCCACGAGGGCAGCTACCGACCGAGGCGCCTGTGTGTCTAGCTGTGCTTCCGCCGCGTCGCCCCCGTTGATGCGGCGCTGAGTGATGAAGGCTGGCAGCCCCACGAGTGGCCCCCGCGTGTACCAGTCGGCCGCCCACCCTGAGCGCATGCGGCTCGTGTTCACCACGCAGCTCCACCACCAGCTGCAGACCATCGCACGGTCGCGAGAGATCAATGCGCCTGACCCTACACCGCGCAATGGCGGCTCTCATGCGACGCGCACACGCGAAGTCAACGGCTGGGAGCTGGAGAAGAAGGTCGTGATGCTCAAGGACGTGCACCCGCTGCTGGAGAAGCCCTTCTTCCTGTACGCCGACTGCGGCTCGAGCGACATGGCGAACGGTAACTCGCCTGGCTCGCCCTCCAGGGGCGGCGGAGTGGTCGCCGGCGTGTCCTCGTTCTTCTCCATGGACGGATACTTCAACAAGACGCTGCCGCTGGCACTCGGTCAGCACTCGCTGCTGGACGTGTGGACGTACATCATGGACATGTGTGAGTTCGTGCCGGCGCGAAACCGCTGCCGCTCGCTGTATCTACACATCAGTGTGTGCATTTGCCGCCGCGTCGAGTTTATCCGCGGCTACTCCATCGACGGCGAGCCTGTGACAGTAGACGATGCTGGTACGCCGTTCGAACTTGCGATTGGGATCATGACACATAATCTCTGACTATGTAATTTGTGTTGTTATAGTCCACGAGCGCTATTACACGCTATTAGGCCGCTGCATCGCGCTGTGCACATCCAAGCTCACGCAGTCCCGGATCCTGTTGGAGGAGAACGCGCTGTTTATGGCTCACATCTACAGCATGGTCTGTGTCCGGTTTCCTAGCCGTGCGGGGAAGATATTTGATGCGCTCGTGGAAGGCACACGTGTACTAGAAGATCCGTCGACGCGACCTCCAAAGATCGAGAAGCTTCTCGAGCGTGTGAGGTCGCGCTCCGAACCGCTCACAACGCACTCGTACCACCACTCTGGCGGATCTGGAGCCGCTAGAAAGCTAGCGAAGGAGATCCAACTGTGTCGGAGTCCTCGCGAGATGCAACGGAATTGGAATGGACTCGCAGGTACGTCTTTTACATAGGGCATTGACAGTTTGGGTCGTCAGTCTGTACCAACTTGTGTTTGCTCGTAGACTTCGAGAGAAGAAACAGCGAAATTCGACCAGATGAACGGATGAAAGGCATTCTCGGCGCGTTTTCCACATATAAATTGACGCGTCGTCGACACGCAACAACGGCCAGCAACGGAGACGGAGACGGCGTCGACAACGGACATGGACGGCATCCGTCCGCTGCAAGCTTCAGTCGCCGCACTGTCGAATCGTCGCTGTGTCGGGCCTTTGAAGAAGATCTGCGCTCGAACGAGCCCATCACACCCGAGGAAGTGGCATTCATCCAACGCGTGCCAGTTCTCTTCGTTTTCAGTGGTCTCGAGCGCAAGGTGCTGATCAAGCATCGGTCGCTCGGCAAGGAGCTGGACCTGGGTCTCACGATGTTTACGGAGCGGCTCCAGCGACCGGCTCGAGATGACGTGCTCTTTGTCAACTTTATCGGCGCGTACCTCAGCGATCTATCGTACTGGTGCAATGCTGCCTTCGCGTCTGGAACGACTCCTGGCCTAGACGAACGAATCCTGTGGCACACACTACCAGGATATTTTTGTGTGGTTCGAGCATTTGTCGCGTTGTTCAAGCGCATGTGCCAGCGCCGACCACGCATGACGTCGAACACCCAAGCGACAGTTGGTAACATTCTATCGATCGTGCAGGGCAACGGCGTGGATGTGTGGGCCACCTACTGGACAAGCCGCGAAATCACGGCCGTCATCGATTCACTCGGCGAAGTGGCAAAGAATTCTCGACTCGTCAACATTTTTGTGGAGATCGTGCTTGAAAGCACCAACATACACGACCCAGCGAGTGCCAACTACTCCCTGTCTGTTCTGCAGCGAGTGTTGGAGGCTGCAGCAATTGCATCACGAGTTGCGAGTTCATCGCCAGCGCTGGCATCCTCACGTGGATCGTTGTCTTCAGACTTCGATGACGCGTACTTTTGCAATGCGGTGCGCAAAGCGTTGATGTCGTCGCATGTGCAGATCCTACTCAAGGCCCTCACGTTTCTCTACAGTTGCCTCGGTACGTGCTGCATCTGCTGGAATACTGAACGTCGACATTGCCTCTAACACAGCTCGATGCCAGATTTGCTACCACCGCGAGGACGAAGGCGGATCATCACCGAGCTCGTGATCAGGGAGAACTTCTTCCGCCTGTTCCTCCACTGGAATGAAGAGGTTGGTTTGTCACTCCCTTCTGCGGCTCATCATTGTACCGTATTCTCACCTTGTGCTTCCAATCCCAATCGAAGATCCGCAAGATCTACGGCTACATTATCGTGTTCAAGATATTTGCGTCCAATCGGCTCGATCTACCGTGCGCGTCCGACCACGTGCTGCTTGCGCGCAGCCCATTTTTCCAGATCTATGCCTCCGGCGGGGGTGGTAGCAACGGCGTCGCCATGCTTTCGCCTTCTGCGAGCTCGCCATCCTTCGGATATTGGTCTCATTTGGGTGAAATCGCTCAGTCGATTTTGAAGACACCGGCGCCTGAGCTGAGAGAGGAGCAACGGCGCACGGCGATCTTGAACGGGCTCTTCAACTTGACGACATGGGACTCGCACGGCGCACTGCTCGTGACTGGTAGTCGTGGTGACAAGCCTCGCCGCGTTTCGCTCTTCCGTGCGAGTCTGGACGACGAAGACATTTCCATCGATTTGCTGGTCGCCAGCAAGCTGGACTCGTCGCTCAAAATGGTGGCGGACCAAGTGGGCAACAAGGCTACCACCGCCAAGAGCCAGTACTTCCCAGTGGAGCAGGAGGCGTACGCCGAGAGAGCGCTTTCGCAGTACGTCACGATCCTGTGGGAGTACTACGCAGCGGCGTTTGAGCGTCCGACTGCGAAGCCTACAGCTCCCAAGCTCGAGTTCACCATCTCGTCGCCGTTTTCCAATTCCGATTAATCTAGTTTACTTGCTTCCTACCCTTGCGCGTACTGGCTGAGCTGGTTGTACATCTCCTTGGCACTGTACACCGTGACGGTAGCGTTGGCATGCAGCGGCTCGTTCGTGAACATGCGGATCTCGCCGTTGCGCACGCGCTTCCACTCGCGACGCCGACGCTCGAACAGGTTGTCGTGCTCGCGCTTGTCTGCGGACCGCACTGGATACACAGACACGGAGGAGTCAGTTCATGGGCCAACAGGGACGTGGATAGATGGCACGCGTAAGACAAACGTACCGGGGTGGTCCTGCTTGCGCTTGTGGCTCGTGCGGCCGACGACGACCGAGGCAAGTTGCAGCTGCTTCTGTCGTGCGGCGCGGTCCAGCGTGTGCTCCACGTACGCTTTCAACCACCACTACAGCCATTCCCCATACATTCTTCTGTCAGCCTAATATATCTCGTACTCACAAGCAGCGTATTATCTCACCTTGGCGTCCATCCGTCGCAGCGCTGTGGCATTTTGCTTGATCGAGTCTTCCAGGAACTGGTCGTCGCGAAGCTTCTCCTCCTGCTGGTTGGCCTCGCAGTCCAGCACCAGTCTGCGCAAGGGCTGGTACGGTCCTCTCTCCAGGTCAGGACACTCCTCCAGCGTCATGAACTCGAACACTTGAGTCTGTAGCATCAGCGGCTCCACCTTGCCGGCGATGGCGCCCTCGACTTGGACCATCACCTTGTGGACGCCCGGCTGGTCGAGCATGATGTCCTGCACATAGTAGACGCCGTTGCGGAACGGCGTGGCCACGCGGTTGGAAAAGACGACCTTGTCGTCGTTCTGGATGGTCACGTGGAGGCTCAGGATGGCCGGGCGGCCGCGCACCACGCTGGATTTGCCGGCCTTGGTGTGCGCCACGTAGAAGCCCAGGTACCGGAAGATGGAGAAGCGCAGCGGCACGCGCACGGGCAGCATCTCCGCCCACTTGTCTGCGATCGGGAACAGCGCGTAGCCGTCGGCGCGCGTGGCGTCGTCGGGCAGCCGCAGCGGCTTGAGGCTCTTGAGCGACATTGATGCGGATGCGACGAGCTCACTTGGCACTCAAATCAAATGGCCGTGAAAAGAAAAATACGCGCGCGGGAAAATTACGCATGGGCCAAACCGCACTTAGGGAAGATTACGAGTGCGTACTTAGTGAGCGTGGGACTCGCAGGCAGTTTCCTTCTGCACGCTTCAAGCTGACACAGAGGCCGAAAATGGCGTGTGTGAATGGTGGAGGCACGCCATGCGCGTGGGTGGAGCACTATCAGCAAGCGCAGGTGCGTGGGTGCAGATGCATGATCAGATAGAGGGTTTGATGCGGAGTCGACTCATGTAGTTTTGAGCGCAGAACGAGCTGCTGCTGGCGCGGTACGAGGCGAAGAGATGGAAGGAGAAGTATCTGCTGGAGAAGCAGCGCCGCCGCAAGCTCGCGCGCAGTCTGTTGGACACCATGGCGCTCGTGGAGGAGACCAAGCGCATGACCCACGCAGATGCTGCGGCTGGCGTGACGCGAAACTCCCACTCGCGGCCGCGGCGGTCGTCGTCGACGTTCAGCGACAAGGACCAGATCGAGAGTCTGCTGAGTCCGACGCTGTCGTCGTTCGATTTTGACGACGACGACGAGCTGGAAGACGACGACGGAGACTCCAACAGCGACCGCGAGCACAAGGACGAGTCGGATGGCAAGGCGGTGGCTGCGAATGGCGCTAGTCAGAACGCAGCGACTGCGAATGGCACGATGCCGGGAGACCGCCGCGCGTCCGTGCTGCGTGCAGCTTCCGAGCGTGAGGTGCGACCCACGCGCTCGTCCACACTGGGATCCTACGACGTACGCCGCGTCAGCCAGAACGGCAGGGGGCTCGCGAATGGCGGGCGGCGCGGCACCAACCAGACGCTGCCGCCGTCCAACCTGCTCTACCGCATGCTCTACACCAAGTCGTCGTCGCGGGATCTCTGGTCCACGCAGGCCAACAGGTTCCACAGCGTCGCGCGGTCGGTCATGTTCTCGATGCAGCTCAAGAAAGAGCACGTCTTCGAGCATTTCTTTGTCGTCGGCCTTGAGATCGGAGAGACGGAGCGTGCGCAGGCGGCCGCGAGGCGGTCGGGGGGACTCGCGGGCTTCTGGAAGCCGAAGACCATGTTCGAGTTCCCTCAGCGAGCTGGTCGCGCTCCTGATGCATCCATCGCTGACTTCTGCTTCCCCATGGGCGTGCCCGTGGTCGAGTGCAAGCCCCACCAGTTCTCGACACTGCTGGGGTCGCCGGTGTCGATATGGTCCACAGACGCTGAACAGCTGCAGAAGCACGCACTCGATGTGAGTGATGCATGTGCTTGATTGTGAGTGTGAGCAAGGGAGACACTTACGATGTGTTGGTGTTGGTGTAGCCATTCAGAAGCAGTGGATACACGTACCGGCTCACGGGGGCCAAGGGCGAGGTGCTCTACGGGTTCTGTGTCTCTGTGATGAGCGAACTCATCGCGACGAAGGAAGAAGAAGCCAGCAACCCGTCCGCAAGCCCTCGTAGGGAATGGTCGAAACGAGCGAGCTGTCCGAACGGATCGTCGCTGCGAATGACGGATCCCACCCAGAAGAGTTACGGCGCGTCTTCCCCCGCAAAGAAAGACAGCGCGCGGAAGGGGAAGAGACGAGACTCCTCAGCGGATGTCCGCTATCTGGCTCCCGTGTGCTACTGCTTCACCAGTAAATTCCCCTTTTACAAGCTACATTTCGCGGTACGTTGTGCCTCTTCGCACGGAAGATAGCCATGGTGTCGTGGTGTCTAATCTGCTTGCATCAGATTCTACGAATGGTCATCGAGAACACCATTCGTTCCAGCCAGCAGCCTACCGGCGCCACAATCCGCAGCTCCGATCTATACGACGTGACGCTGACAGTGGAGAGTAATCTCGGTGTGGAGTTTGCCGTGGGTCGCCAGCCCAATGCCGTCAACTCCCACGACAGCTCGTCGACCAGCGGCACCACCAATACAAACTCCAACGTCGGCAGCTTGTCGTCAGTGTCGTCGGGCATTCACAAAGATCAGCTCGGAGATTTGACTCTAAGTGAAGAAGTGGCGTCGAACTCGCACTCCTCATCTACTCCGCTCACAGCATCTCACGATGATGGCAGCAACCACCCGCGAAGGGCTGGTGGTCTGAAGAAGAGCTTCAGCTCTGACGACATTACGTCTTACGACTCGTCAACGACGTGTGTCGTCGAGAAGCCAGTCGTCGTTAGGATGAGCGAGCCGTCCAGTCCTCGTATCGCAGCCCAGATCCAAGTTGGCGACGTGTTGGAGGCGATCGACGGCATCTCCACAGCCTCGCTCACGTTTGCAGAGGCACTTGAACTGGTACAAAGCTCTCCGCGTCCAGTGAAACTGCGCTTCCATCGCCTCAGATCGCGCAAGACGTCGGATGCTGCGCACTCGATACGACCACCACTATTGCTCTCTACGATCCAAGAAGAAAGCGCTGCCACTCCACCAGCGACGTCTATCGATGTGAGTCAAACTCTCCCCCACCGGAGGAAGTCGCGTGCGATGTCTGACCATCTTCTCACTTTTTTGTTTATTGCAGATCCTACAACGAGTTAGGCGCTTCCGAATTGGCGATCCGGGCGAGTGGTCGTCCCTCCGACTCCCCGACTATGCTGTGAACTACCAGGTGCGCTCTCCATGGACCCAGGCATGGCATTGGTTGCTCTTTGCTCACACTGTTGCTTTGGTGCGTCCCCTCAGTTCCCGAAGCGTGATGCTGAGCGATGGGCAGTGGGTGTCATCCTCCGCTACGTCCCACCTGAAAACATTGTCAAGATCCTGGCGCACATCCTCCTCGAGAAGCAAGTCGTGATCATGGGCGCCAACTCGTCGCTGGTCACCGCCACATGCACGGCTCTGCTTCTTCTGCTGTCCCCGTTTCAGTGGCAGTCCACCTACATCCCTCAACTACCGGCGAGCCTTCTCGACTTCCTTCACTCGCCTGTGCCTTTTCTCGTCGGTTGCCAGCCTCTTGACACCACCGACGACTGGCCTGATGTCTGCTTTGTCAATATCGACACCAACGTGATTCTCGCACCCATCGCAGACCACCACATCAACGGCAAGTCGATTCCTCATGGTGGTGAGCTCACTCGGCTCTTCCACGGCGCAGCGCAGCGATACCAACGCCTTCGACTCATCAGCAAGCCGTGGCATGAGCTGTCAGACGACGAGGACAAGTTGATCACGCTGACCATGCAAGAATCCCAGATCTTCCTCAAGGATGTTTGCGGCGAGCTCACCTCACTCCACTTCGCTCCTGAGGCGGGCAAGTCGTTCTACGAACAGCTCCAACAAGAGGTCACTTCCATCGTCCGCAAGAGCAACTTCGAAGACTTCCTGGAGGAGTTCAGCCAGACGCAAATATTTTGCCAGTACTGCGAGACTGTCCTCAAGGCCGAACAGGACGAGGACGTCAAGTTCGCAGATCGCAACGGCAATGGCAGTACGAGTACCCGTAGCACTGCGAACGGCAAGTGAGCATAGGAAGATAGATGCAGGCAGGGGTTCTATTACAGATTAGTAGTTGACCACCTTCTTGATGGCTTCAAAGTTCTTCAGCGCGTCAGGCACGTAGTACTTCTCGAACACGAGAGGGAAAGGCGTGTCGTAGCCGCAGATTCGCTGGATCGGCGCTTCGAGACTCAGGAAGCAGCGGTCCTGGATCGTCGACGCGATCTCCGCGGCGAAGCCGCCGGTCTTCGGCGCCTCGTGGCTCACGATCAGGCGGCCAGTCTTACGCACAGACTGCTCGATCGTGTCGACGTCCCACGGGAAGATGGTCTGCAGGTCGATGAGCTCGCAGCTGATGCCGAGCTCTTCGGCGTAGCTCACAGCTTCTTCCAGCACACGCATCTGGGCGCCCCAGCCCACGATGGTCACGTCGCTGCCACGCTTGACAATGTCCGCCTTGCCCAGCTCCTCGACGTACTCGCCCACAGGCACGTCGGCGACCGACGCACGGTAAAGGGCCTTTGGCTCGAAGAACACGACTGGGTTTGGGTCGCGGATTGACGCCAGCAGCAGACCCTTGGCCTTGATTGGGTTGCGAGGAATCACGACCTTGATGCCCGGCGTGTGTGCGAAGTAGGCCTCTGGCGACTGCGAGTGGTAGTGGCCGCCGTGGCCGACGGCTCCGTACGGCGCGCGGATGGTGAGCTTGCCGCAGTCGAACTCGCCGCCCGAGCGGTAGCGGTACTTGGCAGCCTCATTCACGATCTGGTCGAAGGCCGGGAAGATGTAGTCGGCAAACTGGATCTCGGCGATGGCCGTGCGGCCCGTGGCGGCGTAGCCGATGGCAAAGCCCGCGATACCCTGAGACACAATGGCCATCAAGCATGGTTAGCACGTTACTTCAAGCAGTAATTCATATCATCCGAGCCGAGAGACGGACGCACCTGCTCACAGAGAGGCGAGTTGAACACACGGTCCTCGCCGAACTCCTCCTTGAGCCCCACGGAGCAGCGGAAGACGCCGCCGAAGGCCACGTCCTCGCCGAACACGACGGCGGTCGGGTCGGTCTCGAGCGCCACGCGCATGGCGTCGTTGATGGCCGTGAACAGGTTCATCTGCTTGGTCTCCAGCACGGCCGGGGCCGCCGCAGCGGAGAAAGCGCGGCGCGAGTGCTTGGCCAGCAGAGCCTTGGTCGTGGAGCGCAGCATCTTGTCGGAGTCAAGTCGGAAGGGCAATGGCAATGTGGAGAGCTCTTTTTGGGGCGCTGTTCGTCTGCGGGAAAGTGGAGGCCGTGCTGTATTCGAGAGGGCGCAGTACGCTTCGGCCTTGAAGCGGGGGAAAAACCCGAGGTTTTTCACTGTCGACGCACTTGAATCTGGCCGATGCATCACCGAATGCGGATAGGGTCGCCGCATCTCACTGGGAGTTTGTATGATAGAATAGACTCAGAAACGGACTCAGCGTTATCAGCCCGCCGTCTAATCATCCGTCTCGTCTAAACCCCTTTGCACCACCACTCGTTCGCTGGTTGAACTCCCCGACGGAGAGCTCCGTGACGTGCGTGGCGTTCGGCTGGCGGCGCAGAGCGAGGCGGCGGTTGATTAGCATGGCTGCACGCGATGAAGGCACGGGGCGGCGCCTCGCCATTGGCCTGGACTGTTCTACGCAGAGCATCTCGGCCGTGGTGTTGGACGCCGACTCGCGCGCGGTTGTCTACGAGGCTTCGCTGCGCTTCGACGACGCGCTGCCGCAGTATGGGACCACGAAAGGCGTCGTCCGCGACCCACGCGACCCGAACGTGGTCGGCGTGCCGTCGCTGATGCTGGTCGACGCGCTGGATCGAATCTTCGTGGAGTTGGCTGCCCACAGTGACAAGTTCAAGTTGCAAGACGTAGTGGCTATCAGCGGCAGCGCACAGCAGCACACGTCCGTGTACTGGAAGTGTGGCTTCTCGCTACGCGACTGTCTCGATGCGGCGGATGCATCCACGTCGCTGGTTGTGGTTCTCGAAAGGGGGCATGCTTTCGCGCGAGAGTGTGGACCGAGCTGGATGGACAGCAGCACCTCGAAGTACTGCGACCAACTCGAACTCGCTGTCGGTGGAGCTGAAGAAGTCGCTCGCGTCAGCGGATCCCGTGCGTACGAGCGGTTCACGGGCAACCAAATCGCCAAGTTTCTTGATGAAGATCCCGCGTTCTTGGAGAACACTGGTCGTGTGAGCTTGGCTTCTTCTTTGCTGACGTCGTTGTTGATCGGCGACTTTGCTCCCATTGATGCGAGTGATGCCTCGGGAATGAACCTCCTCGACCTCGCGTCTCGGCAGTGGTCCCCCACGCTTTTGGAAGCTACAAGCAAGCAAGCAAACTACGACCACGGCGCCGAATGTCTGCGGGAACTCCTCGGATCGTCTGTGGCGTCACCGCATTCCATCGCAGGCACCGTTCACGGCTACTTCCAGCGTAACTTCGGTCTTCCTCCTGACTGCCTTGTGGTGCCGTTCTCCGGCGACAATCCGTGTACATTGGCTGGCGTTGGCCTCTCCCGCGTCGGCGACATTAGCGTGTCGCTGGGCACCTCCTCCACACTGATGGCCGTGGTTGAGCCCCTCGATTTGTCGTGTGCCAAGGACGAAGGGCACTTCTTCCTCAATCCGATCGACCCGAAGTCATTGATGGCGATGATCTGCTTCAAAAACGGAGCTCTCGCACGCGAGGTGAGTTCAATTTGACTACGTGGTTGAAGTCAAATCAAACTGCTCACTCAGTCAATGGATTGAAACACAGGACGTCAAGGACCAGTTCGCGAAGGGCGAGTGGAGCGAGTTCGAGTCTCTGCTGAGCCAATCTCCCGTCGGAAACAACGGAGTGGTCGGCTTCTTCATGCGCGACCCAGAGATCACTCCGTCGACTCGCGAGCCTGGTGTTGTGGTCTTCTCCGATGGTGACGTTCCTGTAGCTGACCCTTCAGCCCTGGGTGCAGCAGCCAACGCTCGCGCCATCGTCGAGAGTCAGTGTCTGTCTCTTCGTCTCCACGCTGAGCGACTGGGCATCCACCACGTGAAGCGTCTCATCGCAACGGGCGGTGGCTCCGCCAGCACGGGCTTCATGCAGGTACTAGCAGACGTATTCAGTGTTCCAGTGCTGTGCCTCCGCTCGGGAGTCAACTCCGCTGCCCTCGGTGGTGCGTTCCGTGCCATCCACGGGCTCGAGTGTGCGGCTAACGTCTCTGGCTTCGTGCCATTCGACGTCGACGACGCCCTACAGTTCGAAGAAGTCGCCCAGCCCAACGCTGCTGACGTCGCCGTGTACTCGGCATTGCTGCCTCGCTTCGCGCGACTGGAGGAGCTCATGGTCCGTATGCTAAACTAAACTAGTTTTGCCATCTCATCAAAACTCGCCTGCTTGAAGTGCCGTCACCGTGACTGTGGGAGGGTTCGTCTGCAGCTCACCCCGAACCCTTCCTCAGACTGCCCCACCCCTCGTGCTCGTCACATCAAGTTGAATCGGGACAGCGCTCTATTCGGAGTGGAGCCCCTATGTGGGGAGCCACCTGCAGTGGTGTGCGTTTTCACTTGGCATTTTCGGTCCTGTGGACGAACTCCCCACCTCCCACACACATCCGTCACCATGGTGCTGCTGCCGCGAAGCCTCCTGCGTCTGCGTCGCGTTGCCGCCTCCCCCGCTGCCTCCTCTGTGAGCTCCTCCATGCGCGGCTTCCACCGCAGCGCGATCGCGGCCTTCCCGGAGATCCCCTTCAAGCTGGCGGACATCGGCGAGGGCATCGCCGAGGTCGAGGTGCTGCAGTGGTTCGTGAAGGAGGGCGAGCCCATCAAGCAATTCCAGAACGTGTGCGAGGTGCAGAGCGACAAGGCCACGGTCGAGATCACCAGTCGCTACGACGGCGTCATCACCAAGCTCCGCTACGACGTCGGCCAGATGGCCAAGGTCGGCTCCACGCTCATCGACATCGACGTGGACGAGGCCACGGCTGCCGCCGTGCAGGACAGCGCCAAGCCAGCGCAGTCGCGCAAGGCCCCGACGCCCGTTGCTGCTGCGCCGAAGCCAGTCGCCGCCAAGAAGCAGACGCCAGTCGCGGCCGCGCCGGCCCCAGTCTCGCCCACGCCAGTGGCTCGTTTCGAGACGCGCAGCCACGACGAGAAGATCCTGACCTCGCCGTCTGTGCGCCGCTTGGCAAAGGAGCACAACATTGACCTCCACGACGTGGAGGGCTCCGGACCACAGGGCCGCATCCTCAAGGAAGACCTGCTCGAGTACATCCGCGTGCTCGCCTCGTCGCCGCCGGCGCCATTCGCTGCTGCCAGTGTGGCTGCGCAGCAGGTTGCCGGTGGTGTGGCGACTGCCGTGCCTACGGTTCCAACGTACTTGGAAGAAGACACCGTCGTGCCGCTTACTCGTACGTTGCCTCTCTCGACTCCTGCTTGCTTCTCGATGCTGATCTTCTAGTACGTGTGTGACTGAGCAGCAATTCAGAAGATGATGGTAAAGTCCATGAACGCCGCGCTCAAGATCCCACACTTTGGTTACTCTGACGAGGTGCGTTGCATTCCTTACTCTCGCTTCCACGCACGTGCTCATGTAATAATGCGCTCGTTTCACAATGCAGATCGTGATGGACGCGCTGTTCAAGCTGCGTGAGGACCTCAAGCCTGTGGCGCTCGAGCGTGGTATCAAGCTGTCTTTCATGCCGTTCATCATCAAGGCCGCGTCGCTTGCGCTCAAGTACCACCCAAGTCTGAACGCCACGGTCAGCGAGGACGAGACCTACGTCACGATGCTCGCTTCCCACAACATCTCGGTCGCCATGGACACTCCAACGGGTCTGATCGTGCCCAACATCAAGAACGTCGAGTCCAAGAGCCTGCTAGAGATCGCTGCTGACCTCAACCGGCTCCAGCAGCTCGCGTCAGCAGGCAAGCTCTCTGTCGCGGATCTCACGGGTGGCACTTTCTCGTACGTGTTTGCGCTTAGGGTCCCTTGCATCTTCGTTCTCTCGTTGCTCACTCGCATCGTTTCACAGGATCTCCAACATTGGCAACATTGGCGGCACGTACTTGGGTCCTGTGATCATGGTTCCTCAGGTTGCGATCGGTGCGATCGGCAAGACCCAGACGCTGCCTCGCTTTGCTGAGGACGGCTCGGTCGTGCCGGTGCGCATCATGAACGTGTCGTGGAGCGGCGACCACCGCGTGCTGGACGGCGCGACCATGGCGCGATTCTCCAACAAGTGGAAGCAGTACCTGGAGAACCCGGTGAGCATGCTCTCGGAACTGAGCTGAGCTGTGGGCCGCAGCAGCTCTGTCATGTGTTGAATCAAAAGAAACTCCTACTTTGCAATAGAACCCTCGTTGTACTTTCTAGTGTTAGTCTTTTTCTCGGAGCCCGTAGACGTGGCGATTCTGGTTCGGGATCGTGACGGCGCTGCTGGATGCTGCGAGCAAGACCTCCTGAAGCAGCGGCTGCGGCATCGCTACGAACGCCTGCGTCGCGATGACCTCACTAAAGTGGTCGAGCATGAAGGCCAGACAGCGTCGCTTGAGCTTGAACGCGTCTCGAAAGTGGGCTGTCTGGAAGACCGTGCAGACGTTCTGGACGTCCAGGATGCGCACGAGCGTGGTCTCGCAAAGCCTGTAGATCACACAGCACATCCAGTCAACAACTTCCACGGTAGCAGGAAATCCTAAGAGGCATACGTCGTGAGGCTATCGACGAGGAACTGGTCCGCTAAGTTCCGGAGCTCAAGCAGCAAGTCAACGTCGACGTTCGGGTTGCTCAGAGCCGTGACTTCATCCGTGTACAGAAACTCAAGGAGCGACGAGAAGGCTTCGTGCTGTTATATCAGAGCAAAAAGGGTCAGGCTTGTGAGCTTATGTGTGTGTGTAGTGAGAACAATTCATAGCAGCTCCGACTCACCGAGCAGTCGGGGATCTCAATCTGGGCTAGTGACGCATCTCTGGTGCGTCCATCCAGCATCTTCTCGAGCGGCTCGCACCGCGCCATGATAATGCAACTGTGTGCGTGCAGCGGCACGCCCTCCACGACAAACATCACGTCACTGCGCTGGGGGTTGTTCAGCATGCGGCGGAGATCGGAGCTGAGGCTCTTGGGCGGCACTCTCTCGCTCTGGGCCGCCGCAGGTGGCGTAGTGATGCACACTGAGTGGTAGAAGCCGGCGGCAATCTGGAAAGGTCAACGCCACACTGAGTGAGGCCTTTGTGTCGGACACGTGAGCTACTGTGCTTCGTACCTTCTTGACGAACTGATCACGAAGCGAAGGAATGATCTGCGGTGTCACGCAGTCCACCGACGTCTCGAGGCCGAGTTGACCGTGGTTGTTGCGTCCGAAGGGATACACTTTGCCTTCGTCTGATAGCGCGAAGCTGTGGTAGCAGCCACACGCGACGTCGACGATGCGCACACGGGTGAGGGCTTCAATGACCTGCAGAGTGTTTAGCAGTGAGATCTCCGCTCCCAGATCTCGATTGACATGACCAACCTCACCGTTGGTAGCACGACACGCCGCTTGTGGCCCAGTCCCAACTCACCATACTCGTTTCTGCCAAACGAATACACACTTCCGCTTTCTACAACTGCGAGTGTGTGGTAGTACCCGCACGCGAGCCTCGTCACAGTGAGGTGTTGCAGCTCCCCAGCGACTCTGGAAGGTTCGAGAACCGGACCGGACGTCGCTCCGAGACCGAGTTGGCCATGTTCGTTCTTGCCAAACGCGAAAAGGCCGCCTGTTGTGATCGCAACGACGCTGTGGTACTGACCACACGATACTGCACGCACCGGAAAATCTCGCAGTGCGGTGACAAGCGTCGGAACACTGCGATCGACGCCGTCGCCTGTTCCTAGCTGTCCGAAGTCATTGCGCCCACAGGCAAAGAGCTCACCCTCAACAGTTACGATGAGTGTGTGGAAGTAGCTGCAGGCCACGTCCGCGATCCGCTTGCTTGACAGCTCAGAGACGAGCGTCGGCTGCGTGACGCTCGTCGAGGTCGTGCCAAGGCCGAGCTGGCCACGACTATTGAAACCGAACGTGAACAGCATACCGGACTCTACTCAACGCATTATACAGGCAGACAGCATCAGCGCGTTGACAATATACAGACGAGAATAGCTGGTGGGCTGGCGCACCTGTCAGCACAGCGACGTGTTCGCTGCCGTTGTACGAGAAGACGCGCGCCACCTTCTTGTCGCCCAGCGCCGCCACGCGCATGGGCCGCAGCACGCGCTCCACTGAGGCAGTGCCACACTGCCCACTGTCGTTGTAACCGCATGTGTAGACATGGCCGTCGGCTGCAGTATGCCCAGTCAACCACACAACTCAGCACCAGCGCATCACTTGCCTCGAACAAACCATTCCCTCGCACCTGTCAGTAGCGTCGTCAGTTCGTTGCCACACGCAACATCGACGACCTCAATCTCTGGTCCCAACTTCACTCGCGATGGCGCCGTGCGGTCGTCCACGTCGCCGTGTCCTAGCTCCCCATACGAGTTCTAGAAAAACTCCATCAGCAACGTGCCATCGCTCAGTCCAGCAGTCTCACCGCACCTGGCCGAACGAGAACACGGCGCCCAGGCCTCCCCACTGGAACACGGTATCTTCTCCCTCCTGCTCATAGCCAGAGATTCTCTGGTTCGCCCTGTGGTTGCCACGCAGCGCGTCATTTTCGCGACGTGGCGGCGTCTCCATGGCGACTCCTGTCGTGATGATGGCCCCACGAAATCCAATAGCAAAAGAATCGAATCTCGCAGGTGTTCGAAAAACGAGTGATGATCTTTTTAGTGGGATCCAGCAATTTCGAACGTGTTGCCTCCCTCCTCTTCCCCCTCCCCTTCCGGATGTCGTTCGCTTCGGCTCGAACGAAAGATCGCTTCCTTTCGCACGGCAGTCCGCCCAGCGGAGCAGGCGTCCGCGTCTCCCCGTCCCCTTCCACGTGGCTGCTCCTCCGGCTGCTCGGAATCCGCCAGCATAGTACTGTGTGGCCGTCCCCCCCAGTCGCTCCTCAATCGTTTTTTCTACGGAACCACCCGGCCGCCGGGCTGGCGAGCCCCCGGATGATCCGAGCCCCAGTCAACTTTGTCGGTGGTCCTCCCATCCAAATCCTCAGTGTGGTTGGGCAGCGTTTCTCTCGCGATCCGCCTCAGTGGATCCGATTTTAGACCGCTGCAGTTTCCTTGGTGCGTGCGTGCTCCCCTCTCTCCTCTCCTCTCTCTTCTCCTCTCCTCTCCTCTCCTCCGCCCCGCTAAGCTTCCAGTAGCATTCTCTCCTCCTCTCCGCCATGACCTGGAGCCGCTCGCCATCCGCCACGGGAGGCAAGGGCGCCACCATGCCTCTGCTGCATGCGGGTGCCTCCGCCGGCACCAAGGCCTCCGCGTCCACCTCCGAGTACGCGACGCTCAAGCCAGCGCCCGTGTCCCCCGCCAGCTCCTCCGGCTCCACCGCCATGTCCTCTCCGACGCGTCCGCGCCTCGCGTCCGAGGAGCTCATCGTGCCTGCCGTGGAGAACGTCAACTCGGTATACTACGGCGTGGACTCGTTCTCGCCCACGCTCGTGGACTTCTACACCGTGGACCAGAAGCGCATCGTCTGGTCCTCGCGCGCGCACCGCAAGATGATGACGACGCTGCACCGCGCGTGGCACGCGCAGCCCTGGAAGCCGCTCTCGCTCAGCTACTGGGGAGGCGTCACGGGCTCGGCGGCGTACACGCTGCTGCTCATGGGCTTCATGGGCGAGGTGCTGGTGCACCACGACGTGCCGCCGGCCGTGCACGCGCTGGTGGACATGCCGCTGCTCTTCGGCGCCGTGTGTCTCCTCGTGATGCACATGCTGAGCTACTTCGAAGTCATCAACAGTTGCCACAACCTCGAGATCTGGCTGCACGAGTACTTCCACGGCGACGAGCCCGTGCTCCACCGCCGCTTCGTCGGCTTCTTCCCAAGCCGCATCGACTTCTGGAGCTCGGCCTTCGGTGTGCTGGGATCTCTACTGTACATCCTGGCTCGTATGGTGCTGCTCGTGCGAGCGGACGCTGCTGAGAACTACGGCATCGTGTCTGTGAGCCGTCTCGACGGTGGACTCATCGTCGGCTACTGGGTGCCGTTCTTCGTCGGCTCGTTCCTGCTGCTGCTCAGCGCCTACTTGGCGCACGTGGAAGTCGTGCATCGCTGGTTCTCGTGGCGCTTGGATCGCCTCGAAACGTGGGTCACAGGTGCGTTTCTGTTGTGGTGGTTGTCGTTGCACTTCGGTGGGATCTGGACTGACATGTTCTACGTATATATATCCTTTCTACTGTAGCGTTGGCCATCCTGGCGGCCGCCGGCTTCTTCTTTTCCTCCACGATGCAGTTCATGGACCCCATGTCCGTCCTGTTCCCATTCCGTGCGTGCATCGCACCCTTTGGGGTCGGCTGCGTCATCGGCCTGTGCGGAAGCTTCCTCAGTCTGCTGGAGCTCGAGTCCATTCACAAGCGCCACAAGCACCCAGAGTACGGTTTCCTCAAGACCACCTCGGGCTACGGCACGTGGGATCCTCACGCCTGATCAGCTTTGCGTAGTCGATTCTGTATGTTGCATTCCTACTCACACAAACACCGACGAGTCCATTGGAATCACTGCACACATGCAATTGTTTGTCTTTGTTTCTGGAACTGTGTACATGGAGCCATGCTCGCTGGTTACAAGAACAGCGCCTGTAGGAAGCGGCCCTTGCTGGTGATGTCCGTGTTCTTGGCGTGCGTCTGCACGGCGCTCTCGACCACTGGAAGGAACTGCTTCGCGGCGGCCACATTCTCGTCTGCAACATGCACGATGGGGTTAGCTTGAGGTAGTGTGAGACTGCATGTGTTTCGTACCGTGGTTGGAGCAGAACACCACGAGCGCCCAGCAGCCTTCCGCCTGCACCGCTTCGTTCTGTGGGTGCGTCTTCATGGCGTTGACTACGGCCAGCAGACCGCCCTGCTCGCGCACCAGTTGCTGGTTGGACTCGCAGTGGAAGACGACGTTGCGCAGAGCATGGCAGCCGTCCTCCTGCACGGACGCGTTGTCCAGGTTGCGTGCCATGGCCGCAGCGATCTTCTCAATCGCACCGGCGGCACCTGCCGTCTCCTTGCAGAGAGCTGCATGCATGTGGCCATTAGATATCCGTCCAGTCAGTCCCATTCTCGTGAGCCATCACAGTGGCTCACCGTGGTTGAAAGTGGCGTGCGAGAGCTTGGCGAAGCCCTCGGACGTGACGAGCGGCGATGCGCTCTCGATCATGACGAGCGCCTCCTGCACAGGCTCTGGCAGTGGGAACGCCGGCACGTCGTCGCCCTCGACAGTCGTGATCGTGTGGAGCACCATGGCGTTGGTCTGGGTCTGGAGTTGTTGACTTGTTGGAGAATGAGACAACGAGCTCACGCGAAGATCTGCTCACTGGCGCAGTCGCGCGTCAGACCCACAGGCAAAGACAGCGGCACCTTCAAGTTGAAGCGACGGCTCCACAGCCATGCAGCCTCATCGCTAGACACGCAGACGCAGACACCTGGCACACGCACCTTCTCACGAGATGCGCTTTTCCACTTTTCCACACACAGCGCCAGAGGGATAAGAGCTAATCTTTTTTCAGCCAATCAGAGGCGTGATTGCGATCCATGCACCTTAAACCTTATGTCAGAAGACGCGGCGCGACAACAACAGCGATGGGAAGAAACCAGATCGAAGAGCTCAAGCTCAAGCTCAAGCTCAATCCGGACAAAGCAAGCAATATGGGCAACAAGCAGGGTAAGCCGCGCCGCAGCTCCACGGCCACGACGGCCAACAAGGGCAAGCCGTCGGAGGGCGCAGTCGCCGTGGTGGCGCCACCACCAGCGCCGCCACAGCAGCAGCAGCGAGTGCCCCCGCCGGCGCCGGCTCCGGCGCGTGAGCACCCCAAGATGCATCCGCTGCTGGGGAACAAGCTGAGTCAGATGGACGTGACGGCCATCTTCTCGCCGCAGGAGATCGATGCCATCCGCAAGCACTTGGCGCTGCTGTTGGGCCAGCGCGAGGACGAGCCCATGGTCATCCCCAAGGACGAGTTCTACCGCTTCCTGGGCACGTCGACCTCAAGTCTGTACGTCAACCGCCTCTACGCGATCTTCGATATGGCCGGAAAGGGCACGGTGCGTGCTAGGAGGTACCTCATTATGGCGGTTATGACGTTATGCACTGACGTGCTTGGTTTGGCAATTTTGTGATTGGGAAGGTGGACTTTGACGACCTCGTCCGCGGCCTGTCGGTGCTGAGCCAGAAGGCGACGCGCGAGCAAAAGCTTCTGCTGTCGTTCCACCTCCTGGACGCCGATGGCAAGGGCTACATCACGAAGCAGACCACGACCGAGCTGCTGCGCTCGTGTCTGACCGAGTCCAAAGGTGCGCATCGCCACGTGCCTTCTTCATGAGATGGATCTTTTGCTCACGATGGCATGTAGAGATGGACATTTGCTTGTCCGATGAGCAGATCGCTCGCATCGTCGACAGCACGTTCGAAGAGGCGGATCTGGACAACAACGATGTCGTGGACCTCGAGGAGTACCAGGTAAGAACGGAGCACGAGTCGGCTGAGTCCCTATCATGAGGCTAACGTGTGTTGCGTTTGTTGATCATGCAGGCACTCGACGCCAAGCACCCAGGGCTCTTCGACTTCCTCACGGTGGATGCTCTCGGAGTCTTCAACCACTTGGAGAAGGTCCAATCGATGGTCGTCACGGCGGGCAGCGAGTAGCTGCAGCATTCGAAGAGCTAGGCATCGACGAGAACACGAGAAGAAGAGAGAGAAGTTAATGCGCCCCCACATAGGATCGCGCTGAGCTGTATAAATCGACGGTTTAGTTTTTGGAGACTGGCGTCGTGCCCGTGAGGCCGTACAGGTCAATGTACGCCTGCTGCTTCTTGGTGAGGCTGTGTACATCAAGTCAAGCAGCGTGTCAGTGAGCAAGCTTCAAGGAGGTAGCCATGTTCGTGGTAGCCATTCGCACCTGAACGAGATGGGGCTCTTCTTGAAGCCCTGTCCCCACTTCTCGGCGAACTGCGCGGTGGTGACTGGAGCCGCAGGAGCCGCCACTGGAGCAGGCGCCGCAGCAGGGGCTGGGGCCGCCACAGGAGCTGGCTTGGCGACTGGCGTTGGGGCCGCAGGAGCTGGGGCCGCAGGCGCAGCCTTTGGCTCCTCCTTCGGCGCGGCCACCTCTGGGACGGCTGGCGCGGCAACAGCGCTGGCCTCCACCTTGAAATCCTTCAGGGCTTCGACGTCGCTCTCCTCCTCGCACGTGACCATGATTGGCTGGCCGACGGCGATGCCCTCCGTGCCCTCCGGCACGAGGATCTTGGCGAGCCACATGTCGTCCTGCGCCTCGTAGTCCACGACGGCCTTGTCAGTCTCGATCTGGCAGATGATGTCGCCGGCCGAGATCTTGTCGCCCTCCTTCAGGCGCCAGCTCGACAGGTTGCCCTGCTCCATGGTCGGCGACAGCGCTTCGCATCACACAGGAAAGAGTGAGAATTCCATGCCTACGGAGGCTCCTAGCGACTGATAGCGGCACACTCACCCGGCAGACCGACGACCTCATGCGGAGGGTACGAGGCGAAGCCGCGCTGGGCGAGCAGCAGCGCCGAGCGGCGCGCAGGGGCGGCGGAGCGGAGCACGCGGGCGAGCATGGTGGCCGCGACGAGTGTGGAGATGTGAGAGGTGGTGGGAGGTGGCGATTGCGCGTCAGCGAGTGACGATGAGCGGTGTCACAGGCCAGCAGAGACGCAGGCTGCAAAGGTGGGTGAGCTTCTGGCGTGGGCAGATCCAAGCAGAAAACAGAGGGAGGGAGGAGTATCAAAACAAGGTGATATTTTACCACGGGGAGCGGAACAGGAGGAGACGGCGGATATCTCCACAGTGCCAAAACACGGTGCGATGACCACGGATACCCATGCATCAGCTGCGGAAGGAGCGCGAGAACTGCTCGCGAGCGGATGCGAAGGCCTGGAGAGGAGGGAGGAGAGGAGAGGAGTGAGTAAGGCGGGGAGAGGACAGAGGGGAAGAGGCGGAGGACGCACCTGCGAGATGGTGAGCTCGCTGATGGGCACTTCGTTGTCGATTCCCTGTATTCGTCCACGAAGAAAGGAGTGAGTTGAGTGAGTAGACACGATCGATGTGAGGACGGACTCGTACCCGCATGAGCACACGGTTGGAGATGGAGGGCGTGTCGATTTCCAGGATCATACTGAGGAGGGAGGAAAGTGTAGCGTGAGAAGATGCATGTACGAGAGAATGGAGGAAGGATGACGCACCCGCCGTCGACGACCTCGTCCAGCGTGAGCAGCACGAGCTCGATGTTGTCCAACAGAACGTGGCGATCCACGCGTCCCCTGCAGTAGCAGTGAAGCAGAACGTTAGTGGATAGACCATTGGAGTCTGTAGGAGGCAGTAGACGCACTTGAGCAGGCCGCTGACAGTCTCGAACGTGGCGTCCAGCACGGTCAGCAAGATGATCTCGTTCTGTAACACACCAAAAACGAGACGCGTCAGCACATACCCACAGCAGCAGCAACAGCCATCTATAGCTGCAGTCGCACCTCGTTCGCCGAGCCCACGACGTGCATGGTGACGTCCGAGCCCGAGCGGAAGACGCTCACGATGTTCTCCATGAGGATGATGTCGGCTGCATCACAACGGCAACGGCAACGGCAACGGCAACAGCGTCAGCGTCAGCTCCTCACTCGCCAGCGCGCATCCCAGCAGACAGCGCGTACGAACCTTCGAGACGCGGGTTGGAGTTCTTGGTCTTGAGGTAGATCTTCTTCTCGAGCGCGAGCTGGTCCTTGGCCGACGGGTACGACTTGTCGTAGTACTTGGCGCACACGCGGTTGCCGTCGCTGTCCAGCACGAAGATGGCCTTCACGAGCGGCGCTGAGGTCTATCCACACAGCACTATCAGTATTGAGACTTCGTGACCTCCCTATGCATCGCCAGTGGCGTGTGGACGCCGCCGATTTCCACCGACGCACGCACCTTCATGTTCATTGTTGCGGGACGTCGGATCGGACGGGAACTGCGCCAACACGAAGTTAGTCCGTGACGGGGACCTTTTTGATTGGTCGAAACGCTCTATAGAGTCATCCCATTGGATGATAATTTACCGCGCCAAAGTGACGGTGAGACGTCACTATAGAAATTGAGCTCCTTCCACGAAGAGTTTCATGAAGTGTACTACGTCTCCTCCGTCTTCTTGTCTTCGTGCCTGGGAGCTACGACATGCACGTAAAACCTTCCTATCTTGATATCTGGCTGTGGAACTGCTTGGTGCCTCTTCATGCGAAGCGGTACTCGTGTGGCTCCCCGTTGACTGACACACCGTACTGATCCACGGGCACGAAGCCATTGGGAACGCCACGCATGTCCTCGGCGCTGGTGAACGTGCCCGGCCGCTGCGGCTGCTGCTGCGACAGGAAGTCCGACTGATCCAGCACGTCGATCAACGCCGGGTGGCTCAGGTGGAATGCCGGCGCGTTGGCTCGCGACTGGCTGCCGAGACCGAAGATGCGCGACATCCGCTGCTGGAAGCGGAACTTGTACGGCTTGGGCGGCTGCGCTGACACGCCGTCGGCATCCTTCCGCTTGAAGTTGACCTTGTAGAATCGTTCCATCTTCTTCTCGAACGTCCTGTTCACAAGAAACACACACCACACCTCATTGTCAGCCCACTCGTTTCACCAAATACAATACTCAAACCGAATCATTCGAAAGCCATACCACTGCTGCAGGATGTCGATGATGCCGAAGTGGTAGAGCGACGGACCCGAGACGCTCGTCGCGACCTGCGTGAACAGCGACTCGTCCTGCCCGTTCTTGGTCATGCTCGACACACCTCGGTTGGTCACCACGTCACTCGTGTCCACGAAATACTCGGAGCTCTGGACGCCCATGAGCAGGCTGTAGTCCATGATGCCCTGGTCGCACAGGAAGTCGCTGTCCTTGTGGATCTGGTCATAGATCTTGTGGGCCTGGCGGGCGTCGATGCGGATCTTCATCATCAGATCGTTGTCCTTGAGCACAATGTTCGGCTCGTGGAAGTTGAGCCCGTCGCCACATTCCTGGTTACGTGTACTGCCGAACGTGTACGACGCGTTACAGTATCGACACGTCGTCTTGTCACCCGGCTTCGGCACCTTCGCGTTGCGGTCGACCCACGAGCCCTTGATATCGTACCGGTGGTGCACGACCTGGGTGTCGGCAAAGAGGTTGGCCATCACGACGAAGTAGTACATCTTGCCATACAGAGACACAGCGTGGCAGCCGTAGAAGCGCGTGAGCAGCGTGTTGCGGTTGCTCGTCATGTACGCCTCGTAGTTGGACGCGATTTTGCGCAGGAAGTTGCACTCCTCAGGCGACATGGTCTTGACGATGAGACGTTCATCACCCGTGAAGAACATGAAAGCGCCGCTACGGCCTTCACTGAACTGCTCCTTGGTGGTCGCACCGAAGAGACTGATGTACTCGGCGTCGCCGATGCCGTACGTGAGACGAATGTTTCGGAACGACGCAGGACAGAATGACCAAAACTTGACGTGCTTGCCCTAGAATGACAAATCCACAGGGTCGGAACGAGGGTTCAAAGTAACCAGAAGAGCGGCGACCGCTTCGCACCTTCTCGCTTTCTCCAGAAATTGGGATTGTGATCAGCTCATCACTCGTGGCGCGCACAGACTCCTTGATACCGGACGTAGTATAGTACAGGATCTCCGAACGCAGCGCTGTGTTCACCTGCGGGCTGAGATCCACGTCCACATCAGCTGATTCTTGGCCACGACTTCCTGGCCCTCCCGTGCGGCTGCGTATCACAAACACAACAATTCGTTAGCCAACAAGTACGATGTCGAGCAACATGTCGAGCTAAAGCGTACTGTTCAATGCTGTTGACGGCAAACCAAATCACGTAGTCGAGGTAGCCCTTCGCAGCGATCAGGAACGCGACGATCTGGCGCAGCACCTGCGCGATGGCCTCTTTGGAGCCGCCCTGGGAAACACCATCCTTGTCCATGCTTCGGGTCGACATGAAGTACGCGCACATGTACAGCAGAAGCAGCAGCAGCCAGTAGAACACGTACGCGCCCGTGAAACTGAGAGGCGGTCACATGTGCGCGAAGCGTTAATCGCAACCGCTTGAAATAAAGGCAGGTTCGAGTCGTCAAATACGTACAAGGAAACGTAGTTGAGCACGCGGAGACGGATGTTGTACGTCTTGGGCACACCACGCAGGTACAGACGATGCCAAGCAAGCGTGAGCACGCACACGGACACCAGCAGCACGATAATCACGAAGACGTAGATGAGAATCCACGGCCTACACGCGCGCACGCCACAAAATGTCAGACATACCACAGTCACATCGGATCAGACAACAGCACACTACGCACCATTTCTGCGTGTTGAGGAAGTTGGCGTCCTCGCACTGGTCCATGCCGTCCTTGCAGTTCGTCTTGTCCTCACAGCACACGCGCGACGACGCCAAGCAGAAGCCCACGAGCAGATCGCGGTCGGCATTGTACTTGATCGACTGGCCGTCGACCGTGAAGAAGCCGCCAGCATCCGTGACGGACCAGGCGATGCTGGCCATGATGATGCCGCCGAGCCAGACCCAGAGGTGGTAGAACCGCATGAGGTACTTGTAGCTCGTGAACGGGCTCGTGAGCGAGAAGAACAGGTCGCACGCCATCATGAGGCCCCACGCCTCGGACGTGAAGAAGAAGAACTCGGTCACGCCGGCCAGTTTGCGGCAGTTTTCCCTGGAGGTGTCGTCGTTGGGTGTGTAGTTGATGGCAATGTTGAGCAGCAGACAGATCGCGAAGAAGATGCCGAGGATGGCGCGGTTGTGCACGATGGGGTTCGGGTGCTGGTGCCACTGCTTCTTGCGGAAGTATGTCACGACGACGGCGCTGCCGCAGATGATCGTCGTCACGGAGCCGGCGATGAGGCCCGTCCAGCGGTAGTTGTACATGGCGATGGTGAGTCCGAGGAACGCCATGGCGAGGCAGCAGCCCAGCAGCTGCGACTTCTTGTTCTCGAACCAGCGGATGCGCGCGCCAGAGTTCACCGACTGCGCGCGGCCGCGGAACTGCGACGTCATGTCCTTGTTGATCACGCGGATGACATTGTTCTGGCCCGTGGTGCGCGGCGTTAGGTGCAGCTGCTGGTGGGCGACGCTGCCCACGATGCTGTCGGTCGCGTATTCGTTGGGCGTGAACGGCACGCGGCGGTATGTCGACGTGCTCTCGCCGGCGTACGGCGTGCGGATGAAGCGCGGGTCGCCGTTCGGACCCACGCCATGCATGGCGCCGTTGTCCGAGCTTTCATCCGAGTGTTGCTGCTGGTAGTAGCGCGGGTCGCCTCGAGCCATGCCGGGCGTCTCGAGGCCGCTGTTGGGCTCCATCAAGTACGTGGAGGTGGGCGGACTGGCGTTGAAGTAGGACTGGTCTTCCAGCACGGGCGTGTTTCGTCGTTCGCGGTTGGAGGTCGAGCGGTCGGTCCTGGGCATCACCGCGTCACTGGCGCGCGGGGAGAGTCGTCGGCGCCTCTATTTCTCCTGCGAGCGCGCGCGGAACCACGGGTGGAGGCGGGGCGTCTCTCTCTCTCTCTCTCTCTCTCTCAGCAGGGATCCTCGTTGTCGGCGTCTTAATGCCGCTTCCTTCCTCGTCTTCGTGGCGTTCCGTTCAGGAGCTCTTCGCGATGTTCGGCAAAAGCGCCAACACTGTCACTCGCACCTACCCAGAACGGGCACTCACGCGAGGGAATCGCGACATGCTGCTCGCCGATGAACATTGGCTGGACCCTACCCCCTGATAGCCATCGTGAACTGTGCTTTGGATCGTTTGAGGCCACAGACGAACAGAAGCTGGGCAGTGCTGACTAACCTATCCCTAATGGCGCATCTTCGTTCGCTAACCAGTCAGTGAATAGGGTACCGTGCTTCGGTCAATATACCGGTGTCACTTCAGTAGATATTTCTACAGGAAATTTACCGGGAATATTCCAGCCACGGTATTGTTCGAATTTTTACCTTCGGATCTCTTCGATCTTTTTCTTCTTGTGGTCTCCGCTATGGTAATTACGTCACCAGCAGTGGCGTCGACCACGTCGGCAGCATCATCGGCATCACTTCCCCGTCAGAACACGTCGATCCTACCGCAGACTGACGGCGCAATCGCGTCAAGCGCGTGCCAGCTCAGCAGCTCAGCTCAGGCGTGTCCGTCTGGTGTTGGGAGCTCCTCAGATCGCAACTCACAACGCGAGCAACATGTCGCCCCCTCCGTCTGGCAAGAAAGTGGGTCCGCGCGACCTGCTCAACGGCGGCATCCTCCAGTGCGTGGAGGCTGCGACGCTCGGCATGCCCTTCGAGGTCTGGAAGACGCGCATGGGCCGCTACCGCACGGAGAACACGGTGCAGGCGTTCAAGAACGTCATGCGCGACGGCGGCGGCGTGAAGGCCTTCTGGGCGGGCACGGGCCCCAAGATGGTCGAGTCCGCGTCCAAGGGCGCCATCCTGCTCTACTCCAAGGAGGCCATCGCCGACACCATGCTGGCAGCTGGTGTGAGCCAGACCGTCACGGGCTTCGCGGCCGGTGCCGGCGGTGGTGTGTGCCAGGTCGTCGTCATGGGTCCGTGCACGTTCCTCGTCACGGCTGCCGTGACCGGCGACAAGTCGATCACGACCTCGCAGCGCATTAAGAACGTGTACGGTGCGCACGGCATCAAGGTACGCTCCGCTTTGGTGTTGCTTTCTCGTGTTCCTGTGTGCTGTTGCTGACCACGCATGCTTTGTCAATAGGGCTTCTACCCAGGTGGCACGGCCATCGCGTTCCGTCAGGCGACCAACTGGGCGTCGCGCCAGGGCTTCACGGAGATTGTTCGTGGCCGCTTCAAGGTGCTGTTCCACGACGACCCGGACGCCAAGCTCACGGTCGCGCAGGAGGCGGGCGCCGGCATCATCGGTGGTGCTCTGGCGTGCTGGAACCACCCGTTCGAGGTCGCGCGTATCCAGATGCAGTCGGCTGCCGACCGTGGCGAGCCCAAGCAGAACATGATCCAGGTCTTCCGTACGGTCGTCAAGGAGCAGGGCCCAGGCGGACTCTTCAAGGGCATCATCCCGCGTCTCGGTCTCGGTATCTGGCAGACGCTGTTCATGGTCACGGGTGCCAAGCTCGTCAAGCAGGCGCTCGAGGACAGCAAGTAACTCTACTGGTCAAGTCGTAAGTACAATCCCAATCCGTTTGTTTCTCGTAGTCTTTCATGCGACGTCAACCGCGGCAGGCTGCTGCTGGTGCCATTTGAGATCGTTCTGCCGACACTGCTTCCACTCCCTGGCGACTGGTTCCTCGGTTGTGAACTCTTCAAGACGGGCAGCTCGCGACTGTGGCGATTGGCCTTCAGCACTGATCTGGTTGGGTTGTTCTGCGTCCAAAGCAGCTTCGCCTGCCGTTGCACCTTCCGCTCTTGGACTCGCTTGGCGTCACTCATCTGCCGTGGATAGCACTCCCATCTCTGCTGCCGCTTGCGCTCGATCTCGTCTTCTCGTGCCTTGTGGAACGCCGCAGTGGTTGCTTCAAGTTGCTCCCGCTGGCGGCTCATACGGAGCAAGTGAATGACGGTACGCAACGCCTTCCACAGCTTCACGCGGCGTCTGTACTGACGAAAGGCATGCTGCATAACGTGAGCGGCTCTCAGCCGCAGCCACCGGAAAATGTACAAGCCGATAGATCGCTGGAGACGCATCCGACACGTGTAAAGGTAGTGGAGGTGCGTGCAGTGGTCGTGGTACACGCGTTGGATGAGGATGGTGGCATGCAGCTGTCTGCGACGCAGCGCAGCGAGCTCCCTTGCACGTGCCGCCGCGAGCATCTCCTCGTAGAGTTGCTGTCTCATACGCTGCACGCGACGTCGAGCCAGATAGCCCCGCACACATGCCTGGATCGTCGTCGCCTGATGACGCCAGTGATGTAGAACTGCTTGCTGCTGATGCAGCAGCGTTCGTGTACGCTGTTCGACGACTTCGTGGAACGTCTGCAACTCATCCCGTCGCCAGAGTTTCCGTCCTCGGTCAACGCGCGGATCGCAATCGCTGTGTGGCTTGCGGCCAGGAAGATATATGAGCGGGCGTGCAGACAGGAAGCGCTGCCATGCATGGGAGGCGTGGGCCTCAGCGTTGGCCTCTGTTGTCTGTGCATGTGTGTAATCGAGGGAGTACAGGCGAAGATCCCATGGTGGTAGCTCGCCTTCATCCACAGTCTCAGTGGCATGACGCCCCGGCTTCCGCTCCGTGGCGGTCGCAGGCATCGTTGCGGCCTCCTCGTGGTACGATCTTCGTGTGCTAATACCCGACATGCCAGTCACACATTCGGATATTTTTAACATGTTACGCCATCACATCAAGATGAAGATCAGATCGTGAGGCTCTCGAAGGCGTGATCCAATCGCCTGAGCGTGGTCAGCGACGCTGCGTTCAATGCAAGCTCAGAAGTCCAGAGGAGACGCTTTGCCTTGGTTTCCATGGCGCTCAACCGCGCGACGCAGGCGGGCTTCTGTCTCTTCGACGAACGCAACGCCGGCGGCCGGTATCAGACCCAGGCGGAGCTCAAGCGCTTCAAGCACGTGCTCCACGCGACGCGTCCGATCGTAGACGTTGGCGAAAAGGATGAGGAACAAGTGCTCCAGTCCGGATTGCCAACGTACGCTTCTTCAAAGGCGAATCACTTTGTATCGATGGCTGAGACGGTCCCTTTTATGTGCAACAGGATGCGGGGTCGAGCCGACGCACTGAGTACGCTGGCGCGGCGCATGAAGGCCGAGCAGGACGCGCACGCACACCGCATTGCCAACATGAATCGACGTATTGCTGACTACCACAACAAGGTATGGTGGCTATCGCGTTGAACTGTAATACAGCGTGGTGCTGATGGAGGGGTTGCTGAATACAGGAAGACGATCGGCTCCAGGCGAGCACAGTCACGACGAACTTCCCAGCGATGCACCCGACGACCCAGAAGATCTCGGAGAGTGTGGCCATTCGCATTCGCTCGTGAGTAGTCCTTGTTGTGGCTCCAATCAAGTCGCTCGAGCCAACGTCACTAACTGCGGGTGTTACACCTGCAGGCCGCGTCCGCCAAACATCATGCAGCAGTCTGTCCGCTCGCCTCGGTTTCCTGAGCTGCCCAACCACCAGCACGCTCCTCAACACTCGACACGAACGCCGTGGGATCCCACTGCGTCGACTTACTCGTCATACTCGTCGTCAGCACCGTCGCCACGATTCATGGATCTGTCTAACCGCGAGTCGCGTGACCTCTACTGCGACGCGTTGCTGGACTACATCCGCCAGCAAAAAGACCAAGCGCAGGCTGGTGCTGCAGACGACCACAACTCGCCCGAGCGACTCCTTCAGCCTCACTACCATCAGCCAAATCAGCAGCAGCCGAGTAGCCACCAGCAGCAGCAGCACGAGCAGTCAGATCTCCCACCACTCCCAGACGGATGGGAGGAGAAACACGATGCGAAGGGCCGTGCGTTCTTCGTCGACCACATCAATCGCGTGACGACGTGGAATGATCCACGCCTGTCCGAGCCACAGCAAAGACAGCCAGTAGACCGCGAGTAACATTCAATGCCTCTCATTCTAGTGCGTTCTACAAGCTGTTGTTGACTCATCGGAGGCTCCCAGTAGATGAAAATGAAAGAATTGGTGATGAAGTACGCGGATTTATTCATGCTCGGTTTATGCCTGCGGGTCCTTGGCGGTAGTGTGGTGGTCAAGGAGGTCCTTGCTGTGCTCGACCGCAGTCTTAAACTGAACGCGGTCGTACACACGCAGCCACTCGGACTTGTGGCCACCACCGACGTGGCTGACGCTGTGGCGTGCAGGGCTGTGGGCCGTATTGGCACCACGCTTTGAGAACACGTCCAGCGTCAGCCGCGCCATGTTGGACAGTGTCTCGGCTTGCACACGCGCCTTCTTGAGCTCCACAGCGGCATCATTGACTTCTCTCTGAGCAGTCTTGACCTCGTCGTAGGTGTGGCGTCGACGCACAGCCAGATCGTTTGGCGGCATCGTCAGATGATGAGCCTGTGAGAGCACAATCGGCTCGAACTCGTCATCCTTGAGCTTCTGAAGACACAGGGCGAGGTTGCTGACGCTGTGCTTTGCCTGGATGCGGGCAAGCAAGTACTTGGTCATCGCATCGGCCGACAACACATGCGGGACGGAGCTGTGGTGACCGAGCGGTCTCCCACTGCCGCTGTGGTGACTGGTCGTCGGGACCTTGGCGTCTTCCGAAGCTGCACGAATCACGCTGCGACGATCAAGTAGCAGCGGCGCTACCTTGACTTCGGGTGCGTCGTGTGGCTGCTGCTGAGGCGCTGCTGTGACTGTGATGCAGTTGGCGCCAGTGTCTTCGTAGATGCACAGCTCCAGCGTCTCGTTGATGCGCCAGAACAGTTTGGTGCCGTCGTACAGGATGCGTCTTTGGCCAGATCGGCCCTTCGTGGGCGAGTGCGACCCGCCACCTTCAAGAGCTGCCTTGTGCAGTGGTGAGAAATTGACGTGGTCCAGTAACTTCTGCGCCGAGCGCACTGAGATCTTGCAAACCTCACTGTGTGATACCTGGTCAGTACAGTAACTAGCCTCGCATCCGATAGCCACAACAGCCTCACCATGTGAACGTCGGCGCGTCACTTGTCGCCTCTGGACTTTCACGCTCGCTGCGTGAGCTCATCATTTCTTCGAGCAGCTCTTGCTTCTTGACGCGCTTTGCGTTGCTCTCACGCTCGTCAATCACACCTTTGCCTGTGGCTGCTGATTGAGTTTGTTTGAAGAGATACCCTCGTGCTGGCAGTGTCTTATCATCGCTAAGGCTACAAATAGAGATCGAGAACTTCAAGAAAGATCGCGTTCTGTCTGTATTCCTCCGGCGTCCTGCTTGCCTTACTTCCTATTCCTGGGCCCATCACAGCCGTCGCTCAGCGCCTCACCAGGGTCTGTTTCTGCGCTTGTTTCGTGGGCTTTGTCGGCAGAGTCTTCTTGGTCTTGCCCGCGGACTGCGAGTTGCTGGTCGAAGGAGTGGCGTTTCCTCCCTTGTTCGTCGCCTCGATCAAGTAGGGCGGAAGGAAGATGCCCATGCCCAGCATCTTGCCCGCAATCTCTTTCATACTCAGTCCTGGCTTTCCTGACTCGGAGGTCACCCCACGCGCTGGCTTTGACGCCGTCGTGGAAGACTTGGAGGTTCCTTGCGTTGGCTTGGGTCCTGGTTTCTTGGCTGACACCACCGAGTCTGCATCTTCAGAGTCCGTCACACCTGGTTTGCCACGCTGGGACTCGCGATGCTTGCGACAGTATCCAATAGCATGGACGACATTCATGCACGAGGCGATCTTGCACCGATGCTGGCCACAGTACTTGGAGGCCGTGATCTTGTCGCAGCCCATGTGCGAGCACTTATACATGAGCGAACCTGGTTGGATTCCTTCCGCTTCCAGGCACTTCGGGCAGTACCAGTCGCCCTCAGGGATGTCGACCACTGGAGGACTGAGGCATATCGCGTGGTATTCGCGGCCGCAATCATTGTCACAGAGCAGGATGGATTCGGGCGAGTCCGTGCGACCGCAAGCGGCGCAACCAGAGCCAGAGACTGTGGGGCTCGGCTCGGAATCCGCAACGTCGTCGCTCGCAGTCATTGGGCTGAGAGCTCCGACTGCTAGCTGGTAGCTCCTGTTCGCGGACGCACTTTCCTTCGCGGCTTCTCTCGCTGCACTCAAGTTGGACGCGGACGCTGGCCTGTTCGTGCCGTTGGTCTTCTTCGTCTTGCCCGACGAGGTGGAGGACGTTTCCACACCGCTCAAGCTCTTTCTTGAGGCGTTCAGTGATGCAGGCGCCAACGATAGTGGTTTTGGTGTTCGATTCGTCGATTGCTGGCGCAGACTGGAGGTCGCGAACAATTGGTTCCGCTGGGTCGGCGTGAGCTGCGGCGTCTTGGCCTGGAGCTGTCCATTGATGAAATCATGGAGTCGATCCCGCACAACCGGCCCAAAGTTGCGCACCGTGGGCTGGGGGATGCCCTCCATCTCTCCGAGTGCAGATGGCTTCGATGGAGATTTCGCAGCTGGCTCCGATCTTGGAAGTCCACGCGCTGTCGTCGTGAGCACGCTTCCAGAGAGACTCCGAGGATTCCGCAGAGGCTGGTCGTCACCCAATCCGACTCGCTCTGACGCACCGGCCAGCGAGCGAATAGCTGCGAGTGGTGATCGATCCAGGCGGCGGCCAACGCTGCTCAACCCCAGAATCCCGTCTGGAGGAGGTCGCTGCGTCCCCGAAGATGTCGCTGTCTCTGCAAGCGGCACCTGACGTAGACGTTCTGCAGCACGCTGGCGCAACTGCTCGGAGATGGCGTTGCACGCTCTTGTGATCGACGATTCCTTGGCGACCTCGTCAGAGGAGATGGCAGTCCCCGCCGGCACGTCAAGCAGATAGAACGTCGTGACAAATTCCAGCGCCGCCTTGAGTGCAGCGGTAGTTGGGTTTGACGTGTCAGCGGAAGAAAACGATGGCGCAGGCAAGCTTGCTGCCAGCGTATCTTTCAGCTCACGGGCTTTGCGCGCCCAAAACGACAGCTTCGTCTGGAGATCCTTCTCAGTGGCTTCATGAGCTTGTTGCCAGACAAGCTCCAGCGTCGGACGCGCGTGAAGCGCTAATGCGTCTGTGCCGATTGGGTTGGCGAGCACCGTCTGCAGGTTGTGAATAATAGAGTGGATCGAGCGAAGCGACTCCAGCATCATCACCTGAGGCCGTCTATCCGTCGGTAGTCTGTTGGTGAGGGAAGCCCGGCCAAGCAAACTCGCGAGCGTTGATTCCAGACGGCGGATCTCGTCTTGCATGCTATCCAAGCACCAGTCGTCGAGTGACTCACCCATGCTCTCATGGCGATTCGTGATTTCCATCAACGTGTCGAAGGCACTGTTTCCGCGCACGCGGCGGCGCTTGTGGGACGCGGGTGAATCGTCGTCCGACGAGACGTCGCTGCCGGCATCTCCCAGTTGGAAAAGAACGTCAGCGGCCGCGCGACGCGCGGCAGGACGACGCAAGCGGCGAAGCAAGATGTCTCCGCTGTGGTCGGAGCCGGAGTCTGAGTCACACCGTACGTATCCACATCGGCGTTCTATTAGCCCCGTCGTCCAAATGAATGAAGCAAGATGGCATCAAGATGGCATCATACCTGACATGTCCGACATATCTTCGGCTGGCAGGTCGTAGCTGTTGCTGGAGCTGGCACATAGCCACCATTAGACCGTTCCATATCGGACGCTGGGACCGCCAGACACACTGGCGCGCCCAAACACTGCGTACCTGTTGAGCTGCTGCGCGGACACATGAGCCAGTTGTTCAAGCGCTGACGCCTCCGTCGGCTTGCGCTTGCGGGTGTCGATCACCGGCATCTTGGAAGACTTGACGATCCTCACACGGACGTGACGTTGGGGTCCAGTACTGACGCTTTTAGCGTCTTGCTCCTCTGTTCGCGCGGTCGCCTCTTGTGCCGTGCACGCGGTAATAGTTGGTGTCCCAAAGTCCCCTGATTTGGCGAGCTCCTCGGTTGAACAGCGTTCTTTTCCGGCCACTTTGCTGGCATCCAAACAGCAAATCGAGCGTTCCCCCTTGAAAAACCTCAGAGTTCTGGATCGAAAAACCTATTTTGCACAGGCTATATTGCCCTAATTCAGTACGATTCTGGGTCGATGCCTAACGAACCAACGAGTCTACTAGGCGGCCTTGAGCTCAGCCTGTTCCGCATCGCGCACAGCACGCTGGGCCTGGCGCACGGCCTTGGCAGCTGCGACCTCCTCAACGACCTTTGGATCGTAAAGGTTCAGCGCCTTCATCACAGCAGTGATGGCAACGGCGTCGATCTTGGAGGCCATGAGGTTGACCGAGTTGCGGCCACGCCACAGCACGACGTTCAGCACCATTTTCCTGCAGGGGAGAGACACATATCAGGTCAGTCATCGTTCTCCCAATACCGACCACCAATCTCAATGCCATCCACGTACTCGACGACAGTCTGCTCTGGGCGGTCAAGCACACAGATGACAGTGCCAAGTGGGGACTCATTCAGCGCCTTGCAGGTCGACGGCTCGAACTCGTCGAAGTCCATGAGTTCACCGTGACGCTGCATGAGCATCTGCAGCTCACGGGACGAGATCTGGATCTTACGCGAGCTGATGAACGGCATAGCCATGCGAAGGCCAGCCTGGCACAAGCGGTAGCTCTTCGTGCCGTCGGACAGGTTGCTGTGTTCGAACATCTTCACACCAGCGTAGATAACCTTGAGCTTCTTGGCCTTCATTTCGTCGAGCAGTTCCATCGTGATGCTTTTGGTGACGAATGTAATCGCCTTCGACTCGTCCGAGCGCGTGATCAGCTGTGCAGGCGAAAACGCCGCGTCGAGTTGGTAGCATTCCTTAATCTGCTTGAACTGGTCCTCTCCGAACGCGATGTACTGTTCGCCCTTGGCGGTTCCGTTGCGGTCGCGACGGTTAGGACGAACGCGCTTCTCCGTCGATATTTCCTCCTCAGCGACCTCCGCAACTTCGGATTCGCCTTCGGCGTCAACAGCGTCAGCTTCAGCGCTAGCAGCCGCGGCGTCAGCGTCAGCGTCCGCATCCACGTCCGCAACAGCAGTTTCGGCGACATCCACAGTGGTTTCGGCGACTGCAGTGGCAGACTCAGCCTTATGCGCCTTCGCGCCATTCTTCGTGTAAACAACGACCTCGTTGGGTGGGGTGGGCGCCGTCTTCTTGAACAAGCAGATGAAGAAGCCGCCAGTGTTCTATACATACAGAAAACACGAAGAGGGATCGTGAGGAGAGCGCCACAGAGCCGAACCTGTGCAAACAAACGTACCTCGTCCTGCGGCACACAGCGCATGCATCGCTCGAGGTTGAACTTGGCAACCTCCTCGGCAGTCGGCGGGAACATGGTGGCGCGGATGCGGTTCTTCGGGTTCTTGCGGGACTCGTTCTCAGGATCAATGAACTCTTCGTAGCTCTTGTACTCCTTCAGCTCCGAGTCGAGCACCTTCCACGTCGTCTTGCCCGGGCGGCGCTTCAGCAACGGCAGCACGTTGCTCACATCCACGAGCTCGAGCGCACCTTCCGACCAGCGCAGCATCTCTGCCACGACAGCTTCGTTCTCCAATGGGTTGAACGTACAGGTCGAGTAGCACATGAAGCCGCCGACCTTGAGAAGAGACGCTCCGCGCTTCGCGATCTCCACCTGCAGAGGGTGCAGGGCAAGACCGTTCTTGGCATCCCAGTTCTTCCAGATCATGGGGTTCTTGCGCAGCGTGCCGTCGCCACTGCAAGGGGCATCACACAAGATTCGGTCGAAGAAGCCGTTCTGCTTCTCCGCCTCACCGCCAAGGAACGGAATCTTCTGCGCCTCGTGGCACGTCACGACCAGCGATGGCGAGCCAATACGCTTCGACTGGTGCACTAGCATGTAGGCTCGCTTCAGGTCCACATCGTTCGCGACTACCATACCCGTCGGCGTCTCGCCCGTGATGTTTTCTTGTGCGTGCAGCGACTCCAGAAGTTGCGACGTCTTGGAGCCAGGCGCGGCACACATGTCCAGCACCTTGTGGTGCGGCTCCACACCGAGCACGAGCGGTGGGATCATGCTCACAGCCTCCTGACGCGTGATGTTGCCACTGTCAGAGAGCTCCACGAGCCACTTCTGGAAGTCCGACAGGATCTCGAGCTTGCGGATGCGGCGGCGCTCGACCGACCACATGAAGCCCTTGTGGTCCGGGTACCACGGCATCTCGCCAATTGGCTCCACCTCTTCGTCGTCGACCACGAGGCCGTCAAACTTGAAGTCGTTCTTGATGCGCTCGCGAATGCTGGTTGAAACATCACTGTCAGAGCCAAATCTCATCAAACGGCCACATAAATCAACGCACCGCTCAGCGAAGGCGCAGGAGTTGTTGATGCGGAAGCTCGTGGGCAGCGGCTTGGCCAGGAACTTCATGAAGTCGTCCCACTCGTCCTCGCCCACGACGCTCTGCGCCTGGTAGAACTTGATGAAGTTGTCGTTGGTGTACACGAACTCGGTGTAGTTGTCCTCCTTGCCCTTGTCCTGGCGCCACTCGTCGTTGCCATTGCCGTCTCCGCGGCTCTTCTTGTTGCGGTAGAAGCGCGCGCCGCCTCCACGACGTCCTCGCTTGCCCATGGTGCTCGTCTCGATCGCAATTCCGATTCCAAATGCCACTCGGACTGGTTGGCGGGGTGGAGCTCTTGGCCACCATTGCCAAAAGAAGGTAGTATGGTGACGTGACTGTGGAATGATACCTCGGATGATTCCCCGAATATTCTTACATACCTCGTTTTGGCATTTCAGCCCACACATCAACCTATTTTATGATTCGTGATGCCTGAACAACGTCACAGCATTGGGCAAGGAGAAACATTGGACACCACGAGGCTCCGTACGATGTGTGGGGAGGCGTGTGCAGCGTCGCAGTATGAAATACAGAGTTATTATTAAGATTATGGTACGCTGGTGAAAGAGGGACGACGGGTCCGCGAACTTCCCACTATGCTCCGTGGGCGGATGCGTCGTGATTAACTTACGCGAGTACGGCGGCACAGGCCGACACGTCGTCGCGCTTGCCAAGCTTCTTGTGGGCAAACGCGAGCAGATTGGAGGCGCTGTAGAAAGCGAGCTGGCGCACGCGCTTCTCCTTGCTGAACGCTGGGCGCGTGACCTCGAAGGCAGGGATGCTATTGCACTTGGCGCGGAAGCTCTCGTACTCTTCCTGGTCGAGGCCCGTGTTGGTCTTGAGCTCCTCGACGGCCTCCCGGCAGAAGCCCGCGGCCGACACAGCGAATGGGATGTACTCTTCGCAGGTCGTGAACGTGTCGACTGCCTGCTGCACGGTGCCCTTGGCAATGTTCTCGGCGTCAGTCGGATGTCGCTCCACGCAATCGAGCACTTGATCCACGAAGAGGTTGTCGTGCACGCCGTCCGAGAAGAGCAGACAGATATCTCCGGCTTCGTATCTGCAGGTCTGGATGTGGGTTTCCGATGCGTAGTTGATCGTCTGGTTGCTGGACACTACTGCAGGCACGTTGAAATCGTAGATGATCGAGTCGCTCTCGAACACGACCTTGTCGCCGCGCAGCAGCACGCACTTGCAGTCGCCGATCGTAAACACAAACATCGTGCGTGAGACTTCGTCGAAGTACACGGCCGTGATCGTCGAGTCCAGGCGGCCCTTGCGGCGCGTCGACTTGCGTGCGTTCTTGGTCGCGATCTGCATGTACTGGCTGAAGTCCGCCACTTGGATAGGCTCGTCGCGCTGGCGCTTCTTCAGCTTGGCGAGCATGGCCAGCGTCTCCGTCACGAGGATGCGCGCCAGCACACCAGAAGACTTCATCGTGCCGGACACGCCGTCGGCCACGACCATGTAGCCTGGACCGAAGCCCACCGCGTCATCGCCGTGGTAGTTGTGCTGCGCGCTGCCCACGGACGAGAACACGGCCTTGCGGACGTGGCGGCCCACCACCGCCGAGGCCGACGCTGCCACCGCCTTGGTCTTGCGCGGCGTCAGCGACGCGTCTGGCGTCGGCGACTTGCAATTGCGCATGCGCGCGATCAGGTAGTTCATGGCCTCTTGATGGATGCGGGTCCGGTGGTCAACGCAGGCTGGGTGTCGTCGCGACGGCGGAAGTCCTAGTGGGTCACGTGGCTGTTCGAGTGATGGGGGCCACCGCCAACACTTTCGCACGTCGCACAGTGTTGGAACAAGCGCCAACTTCCAACTTCCAACTTTCTGCAGCGGAAACCGACGGGGCGCGTGGGAGTTGGAGGAAACGCCAACACCGAGTTCTCCAACACTTGGGAAGGTGTCGGCGATTGGGATGTGGCGAGTTGGTGCCCTTCCGAATCCGGCAGACGCCAGCTCGCGATCGATGGGCAGGTCACTCCAGTGTGGAGTGAACCGCCCACAGTTGGACGAAGTGCGACTGAGGCTAATGCCCCCGACTCTCGTCGAAACGGCACCTGACGCAATCCTTTCCATCGGAAATGGAAAGACCAGACATTGCGCCGGTGGCGCGTACACGATCTGCAGTCAAGTGAGTGTGTGTGTAATTCGGCTGGTGCGGCCAATCAAACCACACGGTTTTGATGGAAACCATCCAGAGTGGTTAGGTGGATGGCGTGAACCCGTGGAGAAATGCCCTCTGGTGGGTATTTTTACGCTGAACATGCTGTTTCTACCGGCCAAAATGAAGGAAGGGGAGGTCACTCTATCGGGGTTGGATAGAAACCTCGTTAGATTGCCTATAATGAACCGGATATATGTCAGATGGTAGACACTAACTGATGATGTTGTGCGAAGGTCGCTTCAAGTGCGTGGATCCACATCACACACCAGCAGGCAATGGCGGCAATGGACTCGGAGACGCCGGCACGGCGCTTGAAGCTGCTCGTGCTGAGCGACCTCGACGGCCAGATCCGCCGTGTGACTACGCTCTGTGAGCACATCGTGTGCTCGCATGACGGCGATCTGGATGCAGTGCTGGTCTGCGGTGGCCACGTGTCAGAGCGCGAGCCGTCGACCTTCGCTCGCAACGAAGGCAACGCTGCAGCGGAAGGCGACATGATGGCGCTGATCTCCAGATTGGAGACCATCGTGTGCCGTGTATTATACGTCCCAGGAGAGGTATGGTTCACTTGAGGTGCATGGTGCAGATTGATGCTCTTACGATGCTGTGCGTTCAACAGAATGACCCACCGACGACGAGACCGACATGGAGGGAAGCGACCCCGAATCTGACGCAGTACTCGGTCAATTGCTACGCAAAGACCGAGATGCTGACCCCTGGAGTTGCCTTGATGGGAGAAGAGCGATACATGAAGTGCGTTGTGCCATGAAGTCAAGCAGGGCTGGGTCGAAGACGAATGCTAATCTGATGCGCGACAGACTTGTTGGCGATGGCAAGGATCCAGCTGAGAACACCGACCTGTTGATCGTGCTGCGTGATGGAAGCGCTTTGTCTGCGCTCCCATCTCCGCGTAAGTTGTCTCTGCAATCGTGAATCGTTGTGAAGTCCGAACTGATTGCGTTTTGTTTGCTTCGCTGCGACTGGCATGGCGTACAGAGGTGCGTATTGGATCCGCTCAATCAGTCTCCACTGCCACCTGATGTAGCTCACTGACGACTGCCTTTTAGATGGTCAGCGAGAGCACACTGGTCGATTTCCACCACCTCGAGCTCGTCGGAGGCCCCCACCGAACTGTCGAAGACAAATCCGCCATCATCTTTCCAGGTACTGTACCCACCCACGTACCACAGCTCCACGACGCAACCACCGCGCGGTATGACGCTGACTCTCTGGTGCATGCAGGCTCACTTCGGCTGGGCCAGTTCACCATTCTAGAGCTAGAGCAGCGAGCAGTCGACGATGTGTGGAGCATCGCCTCCACGCGCTTGATGGATCTGCCGTATTCAGAGGACGACGACAGTGACGACGGCTTGAGTCTCTAGCATTTGATAGACGTTTTCATCAGTCGCCTGGCTCTTCCGTCTTGTGATTGATGGTGATGGTGCTGATTGATGCTGGGAAGCATGGATATGTGGCTACACTCGGCCCGCCACCACGAGACACTCTCTGTGAGACCATCATTCTCTGGATCCATTCCGTAATTTACGGCTTCTTTTGGGAGGCAACAGCCTTTCTCGCGCCGTAAACTACCGATACTTTTCTCGCGGGAACCATCACCAAAGGCGCATTCCGATTCCGCATTGCGACCGGGCGGCTAGGACGCGAGGCTGTTTGCGTGTGTGCGTGTATGATGGGCGAGTCGGCGCCAACGGGCGCTTCTGTGGGCGGCTCCTACTCACAGGGCGTGGATTTGCACGAACTGGAGCGGCTGCGGGTGCTTGTGCGCTTCGAATTCGACCGCGAACTAACGCAGGACGAGCTCGTTGCGGCGCTGCTGCGGTGCCACAACAACACGCGCGAGGCCTACCACTTCCTCAAGGAGCAGCGGCGCCAGGCGCAGCTTCTAGCCACGGCGACGATGGTGGCAGCGGCGGCGAACGCGACGGCTTCCCCCGCCAACGGCATGATGTCGCCTGTAGTGGAGGCCGCCGCGGCCGTCGTCTGCGGCTCGGCGCCATCGAGCAACGGCAAGCGCCGCAGCGACAGCGACGGCGACGAGGCCATGGACACGCCTAGCAAGCGCCAGCGCTCGCTTGAGTTCCGCACGGTCGATCTGTCGGAAGAGGACGACGACATGGTGGATCTGACGCAGGACACACAGCTGCCGGCGGCGAACCAAGACCAAGCCATCGTCGTGATCAACAACGCCGTCAGTCTTTATCTCCAGACGAAAGACGATGTGGCGGACGCGCAATGGCTCAGCGGCGTGGCGGATGCGCTGAACTTGCAGCGTGACGCCGAGTTGGACCAGTCGCTCGTAGCGGTCGTGACGTCGCTTGCCAATGCGCTGTCCCACGTGGCGTCCTCCGACATTTCGGCAGTACAGAGCGACGGCGTCAAGCAAATTGTGGAAGTACTGGCTGAACTGCCGCGCCGGGACCAGTACGACGTGGTACGTGTGTCGTTTGGCAGCTAGGGGATGTGACCGTTGATGGGGTGAGGTACTCATAGTGGAAATCTGTTTGTAGGAACTGCGACTCCGGCCATCAGAGGCTGAGCTGGACGCGCAAGTCGGCACTGTGGAGAATTCGTTCACACTCGCTCTGTCGGAGCAGCTGACGACGTCGCAGCGCGCTCAGGCGGCGCGTAACGCTATCTCTGAGATCACCAAGGCATGTGGCTCGTGCATTGCACGACAGGAATCCATCATGGAGTGTAAGCGGCACGCACAGGTGTATCGGCGTCGTGTTCGAAGCCGAATCGGCGAGCTGACCACGATGATTCGTGGCCGACTGGACAAGGCGAGCAGCGACGTCGCGACGAGCGAGCGTGAGATGGGAGAGGCGAGAAACGTGCGCGCCCAGCACTCGCGCTCCTTGACGGCAGTCATCAACGAGGAGAAAGCAGCGCTGATGCGACAAGGAGAAGACGACGTGGACGCAACGGTGGACGCCCATCGCAAGATCTTCGAGTCGACCAATCCAGAAATTGTGCAACTTCGTCGCCAACGCGCTGACAGTCACTTGCTGCTCACTGCGCGCAAAGACGATGTGATGCGCGCGAACACGCGGCTCGAGTCCTACCAAAAGCTTGAGGTTCTGCGTCAAAAAGCCGCACCACACACACTGCGTTGGCTTGAAGTTTCTGCGGCGCGAGTGACCGAGTTGAAGAACGAGGCCGAGCGGGGAGTCGAAGCGAAGCTGAAGCTGTACATGGCCAAGTTGGGCCGAGCTCTGCGCTTGTACTACGAGTACCACACTATGCGCCAGCAACTTGCTACGAAAGCACGCAAGAAGGAGCAGGATCAGCTCGTGGAGCATGAAGAGTTTTACGACGACTTGGTGCCGAGCGCGAAACGAGAAATCGAAAACAAGATCCGCGAGTACAACGGTGTCATTTTGCATTCGACACAGCAAATGCGGGAGGTCGCGTCGTTGCAGAGCGAGCTGTGGGAAGGTCGCCGCAAGCTCTTCTCGCCGTCCTTTTTCGCGATCGTCGTTGCCGAGTACCGTCGATTGTGGGAGGATCTCAGCGGTGGAGCGCGCGACATGATGTCAGACTGCGTCAGAACCATCCGCGATCAGCCTGCTGCTACTCCGCTTGTGCCTTCTCCTCCAGCGACCGCAGCAGCGCCTGTGGTAGTGCTTGCGGAAGTCAAGGTGGAGCCGTATCAGTTCGTCGGTCGCGGTGGAGATGGTGCGATCCCCGTCATGCGCTCTGCACCAGGAGAGGCTCCGTCCCCCTTCGTTGATCTCACGAGCGAAGTCGAGGAGGACGATGCAATGAACGGAAGCCACCCACTCGACCAAATGGAGTTTGGCGACTCGTCTCGCTTCACGCGTGTTGACGATGATGACGCTGCTATGCCAGGAAAGAACCCTGTTGTAGAGCTTGTGGATGGCCACAGGAGTGCGCCAGATACCCAGCCGGCGCCCACGGCAGGCAGTCGCACTTTTCCAGTTGGGACAACACTTTACTGGCACATTCGTGATGGCGAAGATGAGTCCGTGTACGTCGGGCAGGTCAAGGAGCGCAAGGAGGAGAATGCGCACGTCATGGTCACCAGCGAGGGCTACGAGTTTGCTGTTCCAACGGAGTATCTCTTCACCAAGGAAGAGGTGAGTCTTTGTGAAATCTTGCGAGGC
>JAADVL010000207.1:0-42686 GCA_023334995.1 Pythium sukuiense
GAGCTCCCTCATTAAGAGGCCGCGGCGATGGCCTCCGGCTCGGGCAGCTTCTGGTCCGGGTACATCTTGCGGATCACTTCCACGGACGCGAGCACGTTCATGGACTCGATGGTGTCGTCCAGACTCAGCAGCGGCAGCCACTTGGCCTGTGGCGTCTGAGGACGCGTGTTGCTCTTGAGCTGCTCGGACGAGCAGTGCGTGACGATACCGGACGCGTCGATGCCCGAGGCATCCTTGGCCGACTGCAGCGACACCGCGAGCGTGCCGATGTACGGCGCCGCGGTCTCGTTCTCGTCCTCTGCCACATCCTCCGACACGTGGAGCAGCACCTGCGACGCGAACGCAAGCTGTGGCAGGTTCACGTCCAGCGAGATGACCGTCGCCGGCGACCGCTGGTCCACGACCACGTGTCGGGCCGAGATCTCCTTGTCGCCACACTGGGCACGCAGGTGGACTGGCGCCTGGCGGTCCGCCCCCGAGCCGTCCTCAACGCCGTACACGCGCACGCGGATCTGGTACGGCACGCGGCGGTTCACGACCTCGGTCATGGCCTTCTGGTCCCAGATCTGCTCGTTGGCCTGCGCCAGCGTGCCGAAACCCAGACGAAGCAGCACCTTACCTGGGAACTGGTTGGGTGCCACGGCGTCCGTGGTCGCGTCGGCCTTGAGCGGCACCCACTCGACTGTCGTGTCATTGAACGCATGGGCGAGCAGGTCCGCGGGCTTCAAGCGTGTGTAGCTCACGACCACGCGCTTCTCCCACTCGCCCGTACACAGGCTGAGCACCACGTCCGGGATCTGGTTCACGTCGTCCGGGAACACGAGCCGGTCGCTTTCCTCCGTCTCGTTCCACTCCACCGCGCGGCTGTGGGCGGCCTTCTGCGCGCTCGAGATCTCGTACATGCCGCACGAGACGGCGACGTAGTACTTGCCCGTGGGGTCCGGGAGGCCGATAGCGCTGAGGAAGTGGGCACGCAGGCGGTAGACCGAGCTCGCCGGGTACAGCTCCCGTGGCAGCTTGGCGGCACGGCGCTTCTGGTGGCGCTCGTCGTACGCCGCCGCAGACTTGGTCACCATCTTGAGCGACAGCAGCACACGGCCGCGGAAGGTCGAGCCTTGGCCGCTGGTCGTGTTCACGAGGTCCACGGCGGCCTTGTTCTTGACGCCGATGAGCGGCGCGCCGTACAGGTTCACCCAGAACGGCTTGCCCTGCTTGGCCAGCACGAGCGCCTCGACGTCTCGCAGCTCCACGTGGCTCACGACCTCGTCACCGCCGATGCTGTCCCAGTCCATGACCGCCAGCGTCACGTTCACTGGCGCCTTCTTCTCCGGCTCGGGCTCCGGCACGTCCACCACCTCCACGAGGATCTCCGTGTCCCTGTCGGTCTCCGACTGCGTCTCCGTCTTCGTGACCACCACCGTCTTGGTCTCCACCGTCTCCACGGCCACGGCCACGGTCTCCGTCTCGGTCTTTGTGACCTCCGCCACGGTCTCCCCCGAGGCCTGGACCTCGACCTCGGTCTTCGTGGTCGCCACGTCCACCTCCGACGTCTTGGTCGTCAGCACACTCACAGCCTCCTTCTCGGTCTCCACGACCACAGATGCCGTCTTCACGGTTGCGGGCAGCGCCAGCAGCAGCGTCTCGTTGAAGTTGGTCGTGAGCTCGTCGCGACGGCCCTTGCGCGTGTGGATGCGCGTGCGCACGCTCTCCTGCGGCCGCTCCGTGATCCACGCGGCCGCGTACGCGTCGATCCCACCGCCTGGCGCCGTCGGCTTGCGGTCCTTGACCTTGTCAAAGTGCAGCGCGTCCAGTGGTGGCAGCTGCTCGGCGCGGTGCACCGTGACGGCGGCAAAGCGGATGCCGGCGTCGCCCTCGGCTTCTTCGTGGTCGCTCTCGTCCTGGAGCGCGCCGTCGGCCTCGTTGGCACGCGCGATCTCCTCGGCGTCGTCGTCCTCCTCGGTCACCGCGTCCGGCGCCGTGAGCCGCAGCTTGGCCGTGAGCGCCTGCAGCACGGACGTGGCCTGCGCCTTCTTCTTGCGCATGCTGCGCGCGACGGTCTCACTGTGCGGGTCGTGGACCCACTGGAGACGGATGTGCAGCACGCCGCGGTCCTTGTCGCTTACGAGCTCCTCGTTGAGCAGCACGACGTCGCGCCGCGTCTCCACGCCCGGGTTCTCGCCCATAACGTCGGCCAGCACGAGCTGCGCGCGGCCGAGCAGGTCGTTCTTGACCGTGTCCTCGTCCTCCACGCGCAGCTCGAGCGTCGTGTTGGCGTCGCGCACCACGAACGCGAAGCGCTCGTCCCAGTGCGGCTTGAGCGTCTTGGCCACGCCCGCCGTGCGGAACAACTGGCCCTTGAGAGACAGCTTGACCGTCGGGTCGCTCGAACGCGCGTCGTCGTCCATGGGCAGCAGGTCACGCCCGGACTCGATCGTCACGTAGAGAAGGTTTGGCTCATTACTATCGACGTCCACGGCCTCAGTCTCAGCCGCAGAAGCCGCCTTCTTCTGGCCAGGCGCCTCTAGCGTGAAGGACACGCGTAACTCGCCCGTGGCGTCCTTGGCCATCTTGCCTTCGACCTTCTTCACTTGGAACCATTCGCTCTTGCCGGCCAGCGACAGCGCCGTGTCCACGGGCACGAGCACTTCGCCCAGCACGTCGTCGCTCTTCCACGCGTCAAAGTCCAAGACGGAGAAGCGCAGCGTCGTCACAGTGCGTAGATCCACGTCGCCGTCGCCCAACACGAAGCTCTCCTCCCAGACAGGGGAAAGCGTCTTGGTCTTGGTGACTGTGCGTGGCGCGGGGGCGCCCGCCACGACGTCGCCGCGCTGGTCCAGCAGCTCCAGCTGCACGTACGGGTCGCTGAGCCCGTTGAGGTCGCCCGAGAGCAGCCCGCGCGCCTCCTCCACGCCCACACGCAGCACTGGCGGCACAGTCGTCGCCATTATGGTTGGATGGATGGATGAATATGCGGGAGAGTTGGTGAAGGGTTTGTTGGATGTTGGCGGTTTGTTGGAGGGTGGTGATTCGTTGGCGTTGGAAGGCAGCGAGGTTGGAAAGTGAGCCTCGCAGTGGCTTTTTGTTGTGTTGGCGTTTGGTTTGATCCCGACGTTGGGTTTTCTTTTCTTTCTTTCTTCCCACACACACAAGCAAACGGAAGGGGGGCAAACAGGGTGAGAGCGAGAGAGAGATTTCCACTTGGTTGTTGCATGGCGAGTTTCCAGCGCAAAATCCAAAACAAGGTATTTCCATTTGTTTTCTGGCTGGTTCACGGTACTATGCCATGAGATGATTTGATACTGAAGCGCGACGAAGGGACCTTGTTTTGAGAATCAGGCAGACTGTTGAACTTGGGTTCAGCGGCTTCACACCCCACAGGCCGGACGAATCAGGATTATTTGTTTTGAGGGTAATCATCCACAGGCGTCATAGACACTTTGGTGTGAGGCCATGGCTGCATTTATTAGGGTATATAGAATCATGGAATTTTCGCCGAGTTTGGAAATTTGCCTTTCAGGGGCGATGAAGCCATGCCTTCGTCTCATATTTCCCTGAGCTGAGTTCATCCCCAAGAGGCGACAAGTGCATACAACTCAACAGGCTTCTCGCTGGCTGGCTGGAGTCCAGCCAGCTCCTCACGAGTACAAGCCGTCGACGAGCCGATTGCAGCACACGGTGTCGTAACCCAAAGCATGCCAGGCGGGACATGAAAACCTGTCATAGTCGATGTATCTCCTGTACCCACGCCCAGCGTTCGATCTTTTCCGTGTCGCAGAAACCTCTACAAAGACATTCATTGACTAAATCAATCACTGACTGAAAGAGGTGTAAAGTGAGACCATCCACATCCATGTCCATCAGTAGCTCCGATGTATGCACATGCGGGGGTGTCGCCACTCCATCTACGCACATCCTAATAGGCTCTCGAGCTCCTCCTCCTCCTAGAACTCCTGGCTGATCATGCGGTTCTTCTCCAAGAAGCCTCGGCGACTCGACGCCACGCGTTCCTCGCCCGTCTCCGTCATGCGCGCAGCGGCAGTCATAGCACGGCGACGTGTCGACGGACGGTCATCCTGGTCCGGGTACTGGTCCTGGTGGTCTTCTTCCTCTTCCTTGTCGCTGTCGCCCTCGACGGCCATACCCTCGCGGAACTTGAGCAGGCTACGCTCGACAAATGGCGACGTCGTACGGTACTGGTCCGCGACCCAAATGCGCAGCGTCTCCAGGAAACGGCCGTCGCCCTCGCCTCCGCCGATCGACCCGCGACTGTAGGCTGACGAGCCAGCCGTCGACGCGTTGCTGCCGTCGTCGACGCTTCGCACTTCGGCGGCATTGTCACTCTCGAGCTCCCACTCGGTCTTGACTTCGAGATCTTCACGGTCGCTACACACGCGAATCAGCAGCGGAACGAATAGCTTGCGGATGTCTCGACGGATACCCGGGATCTCCAGCGCACGCGCTTGTAGTTGCTGGGACGACTTGCCGTTGACGATATCGGCCAGCCAGTTGAGACAGAAGCTGAACTTGCGCAGGTTCGAGCGACAGATCTCGAAGCGCAGCAGCTCCAGCAGGTCGAGTTCTTCCACGAGACGTGGGCAGCGTGCCAGCACGAGCTCCTGCACACGGTAGAACAGCTCGTCCGAGTTTTCGAGGCCGTGGCCACCCAGCGAGTAGCAGCCTTCGCACAGTTCAAAGCCCACACACGTCGCACACGAGTAGCGGCTGCCGACGATCGGGGTGACCTTACAGAATTGACAGCTCGAGCCTTCGTGGACGTACTTGGACTGGTTGAGACGCGTCACGCGCTGCTTCGCAGCCATAGCCATGTTGCCCATGAGCTTCTTGGTCTTGTCCGACAGACCGATTGGCACGGTCCACTTCTTACCGCTTCCAGCCTTTCCTTCCCCTGCAAGCGTCGTGGGAGGAGCAGGGCCGCCTTCACCGTTAAGAGCTACAGCGGCGCCGGCTTCGTTTGGCGTTGTCGGAGGCTCCGCACCTTCAGCCTGTCCATTGACCTGGTCCTGCTGAGGCTTAGAAACATAGATAGCCTTCTTCTCATTCGTGAGTGCACGCGGCGTGTGCATCACCAGCTTTGCGACATCGTCGTGTGTCGGACCGAAGAACGAGTGGCCCTGGCCGAACCGCTTCTCTCCGAACGCCAACCCTCCGGTGAACTCACTTTCGCGTGGCTCAAGCGTCAGCCGCACGTCCGTTACCAATGTGCGGCGCTGCATCGTCGCGTACGTCACACGCACGTGGCCGTGGGCCTTGAGCAGTGGCACCAAGAAATCGTGGAGCTCCTTCTTGCACTCTGGTGGCACGCCACGCACCAGCAACTGCGACTCCGCAACCTCTGGGAACTGTTCCGGGTCGAGCACTTGTCGGAGGATACGCTCCGCTCCTTCCTTCGCCTCGAACGGCAGCTTGCTGATGAATGCCTCGATGCGGTCCCAGTCAAACTGGGTCGACTTGGCGCGACGGATCTTCTTGTCGTCCTCCCAGTCTCGCAGGATATGGTCTGCGTTGGGATCCGACGGTGGCAGCAAACCACCAGCCGAGATTGGCGGAGGAGTTCCCGGCGGAGTATCCGGCTCTTCTTCATCATCGTCATCGTCTGGGTCACCTTCTTCATCCTCCTGTGTCTTCTTGAGGCGATGCGTCGGGCCAAACGCTTCGTTGTCGTCACGGCTCACGGCCGACGATCGTCGTCGTCGTTCCAGTTGCTGCAATTGCGCCTCCAGGTCTGAAATCATGTCCTGCTTCTCACGCAGCTGCTTCATGTGTTGCTCCTGCTCATCCTGGAGCGACTGCTCGAGGCTCGCGATGCGTTCCTTGTGGGCCGCAATCTTGTCCTCGTCAAGCTGCAGCGACGCATCGCGTCGGTCCAGATCCTTGAGCAGAATCGTGTTCTCTGACTTGAGCGCCTGGATCTCGGCCAGGAACCGCTCCTTCTCCAGCGCACGCTCGCGTCGCTCCTGCTCCAGCAGCTCGCTCTCACCAGCCGCCGACGCCACGGCCGACGACGCTGCCACGCCTGCTCTCGCCTCGCTCTCCTCCAGAAGCGCAGCGCCGGCCTGCGCGGCAGCAGGCAGGTCCTTTCGTCCTGCGAGTCGCGCTGACGACTCCAACCGCGTCACGCGGGCCTTCTTGTTGGAGGCCTCGAGCGCGCTCACGAGTCCGCGCAGCGCCTCGCTCTCTTCCTCTTTGAACTTGATCTCCTGCTTGAGGAACGAGATCTGCTTGTGAGACGCGTCCAGCTTGGCCGTCTCGAGCGACAGCAGCTCGTTCTCCTTGAAGATGAACTCGAACTTTTTCTTCCAGCGAGAGAGGTCCTTCTTGAGTTGGATGTAGTTGGACTCGTAGATCTGCAGCTCGCGGATCTTGGTCGCGAGCTCCTCCTGCGTGGCGCGCAGCTGCTCCTGCGTCACCTGCCGCTGCGCGAAGCTCGCGCGGTTGCTGCTGAACACGGGCGGCGAGTCCGACACCATCCTGCCTCGCCACTTCGCCCTTGGCCTCCGTTGTGTTGATGTGGCCACAATGCAATGCAGGCAGCTAACTCAAGTGGCTAAAATGAATTGCACCGCTCAAACGCAATTCATTTCCACTTCCCCCACGAAAAAAAGGACATGAAGAGGCACGATTCGAGATTGAATTGATGTGAGCAAAGCTTCCACACAACCATCTGCTTCAGCACGCATGATAGGTTCCGTAGTGATATCCGCATTAGAGTGACTATGATGTGCGAGAAAGGCGGCCGTTTATCAATTCGAAAATGAATTGAGAAGGCGCGGGATTTCACTTGAGTGACATGGATGGATTGGCGCCGTCTTCCGATCGAACCCAAAGATGACGGCGCGCACGAGCAAGCGGCTCAAGGTGGCGGCGGAGAAGGCTGTGGCCACGGCCACTGCCACGGTGACTGCGGAGGCCAAGGTGACTCGCAAGACCTCCACGACCAAGACGGCGGTGAGTGAGAAGAAGAAGCAGACGACCAAGACGACCACGACTACTGAGACCGTGGTGGAGACTTCGGTCGAAGTCGCGGAGAAGACCGACTCCAAGGCTGCGTGGGGCGCGCTGTTCACGAAGACGGCCAAGACGAAGGCTGTGAGCGGCGAGAAACAGTGGGCGAGGCCAAAGCACGTGGCGGGGGGCGTCGTGAGCGAGACTGTGCAGGCTCAGATCGCCGCGTTTGCCAAGTTCGATGGCGTGACGTCCACGAAAACCGACGGCGCCAAGTGGAAACTGGTCGCGTGGAACGTGAATGGACTGCGCGCGATGCTCAAGAAGGAGGAGTCGATCCATTTCCGTGCCTATGTCGCCCAGGAAGACCCGGATGTGATCTGTCTCGGAGAGACCAAGATCGACAGCGAGGAGCTCCAGAAGCTCGAGGACATGCTGCCGCAGTACGAGCACCAGTACTGGTCCAGTGCGGTGAAGAAGGGCTACTCGGGTACCGTGATCTTCAGCAAGCACAAGCCACTGAGCGTCAAGCACGAGCTCGTGGTGGAGGGGGACAAGCCGGAAGACGAAGGCCGCTTCCTTGCTCTCGAGTTTGAGACGTTCTGGCTGGTGCACACGTACGTGCCGAATGCTGGTATGAAGTTGGATCGACTCAGCTACCGCACGGAGCAGTGGGACAAGTCCATGCTGCGCATGCTTCAGGAGCTGGAGAAGACCAAGCCTGTGGTGTGGTGTGGGGATCTGAACGTCGCGCATCAAGAGATCGACATTCACGACCCCAAGAGCAACGTACGTAGCCTTTCCCTGTTGCAAATGTGGACTGATTTTGATGGCTGATGGTGTGTATGGTGCCTGTACAGCGCAATAGAAGCCCTGGCTTCACGGACGCCGAGCGCGAGAGCTTCTCCCAGATCCTCGACAGCGGCTTCGTCGACTCGTACCGCCACCTGAACCCAGAGACCAAGCAGTACTCGTACTGGTCCTACCGCTTCCAGGCGCGCCAGAAAAACAAGGGATGGCGCATCGACTACTTTATCATCTCTAAGAGTCTGGTGGATAGGGTGGTAAGTGCGTGTAGCTGTGGATGGAGACATCAAAGGAGAATGCTAATGCAATGTGCTGCTGTAGGCCAACGCGTTCGTGCGTGACGCAGTCAGCGGCAGCGACCACGTGCCCGTAGGACTCGAACTCAAGTGATTACGAGCAAAACGCAACTGCACTGGACGAGAGGAGACAATGAGAGGTGCATTAATGGTAAATATGACGCACATGAAGAGCAACAGCCAAATCAACGACACTGCGTCCAAAATGAGGGAGACATCACCACCTCTTGTGAGAGTTGAGCATCCGAGCGACGTGGTAGATGCTCTCGGCCTTCGGAATCGCGTTGAACGGCTGCATCACTGGGCTCACGACTGGTCCTTCAGTTGTTCTTTGGTCCACTCGCCTCGTTGAGGCGGCGACTGGTAAATGCTTGCGTGACACTGAATGCTGAGACGAGGAAGCCGACTGATATTCGACACTAGCTCTGGAAGTCGCTGACTGTCCGCAGAGCACTGCGTGGGAGCGAAGAGCGGTGGCTTCCAACGACCCAGCGCGTTTTTCAGGCTCGGCAGACGCAACCGTTGTGGAGAACTCTGCTCCTTCTTCACTTGGATCAGCGGGCCATCCGACGGCACTGTGTACACGCATGGTGGCAGCATCACAGGACGCAGCTCTTCTTCCTTGCCTCCATCCACTGCCTTCATCGTGACCATCGCCTGAGTAGCAGTCTTCGTCACCGTCTCTCGGACCTCTTGCCGTCGTCTATAGAGGCGCGGCCACCGCAGCTGCCGCCGTCGGCAAATGCGCTTGAGCGTGATGGACGACACGCCCAGCAGCGTGGCTGCCTACCATTTCCAGCGCATTCGCATCGTCAGCTCTCATCCGAAACGCAGTGATAGGCAACCAACTCACATCGTCTTGTCGGAGATGCGTGAAGTGCACGAGCGTCTCGACGCTGAAATCGTACACGAAGCGGCCCTTGGTACTTGAGCGCCGGGGCTTCTTCACGCACTTGGTCTTGTCGGAGCGGACGGGTGCTTGGGCGGCCTTCGGTGGCGGTTGCAGCACCGACAGTGTCATGAGCTTGGGCGTGATCATGGTGTGGATGGAAGTGATCTCTTGGGTTGGGCGCCAAATTTGAAATGAAGGGCGGAAACACAAACCGCCAACGAAAGCCACGATTCAAAAACGTCAACGAAAAAGGCTCGATTCAAAAGCGCCAACGAAAAAATGGCGGGAAGCGCGACAGGGAGGCAAAAAGATCCGGAGACCGACGAGTGGGGATGCCAAGTCGAAGGAGAACCGGGGCGGGAACAAATATTTGCTCCGGGGCATGCATACTTGAGTGTCATCCAGTTGACTGTACTGGACAAGCCGGATGGGTTCGAGATGGGACACAAGTTGAAGTGGCTGTTCAAGTTCACTGGACGGACGATCCCAGCCACACGTTGAAGTTTCCATGGAGAGGTCAGACGGGTGGGGTGACAGTCACTAAGTTGAAGTTGTTGGGGACATGACGGATCTTTGGACTGCTGGTGTACCCATCCAAACGAAGAGGCAGTCGATCCAAAAACTCAGATGGGGAATGGATTCCCGAATCCTACAGCCACAGTACGGTACCATCCTTGTCATCGGTAGGGATGGATGTCCTATCCCACGCCGGACGGGCTATAAATACAGTGCACACCGGACGACCCCTAAAATGGAACCATGGCCACTCGGTCCAGATTCACAGTCGACTTGCGATGCTCGATGCTGGCGCCAGCATAGGAACTAGTCACGAAGACGCACGCAGAAGAGCCCTGTGGAGGAAGAAACCAAGGTACGTGCGAGTAGGAGATGGATGACAGCAAGGGGACTGATCGCGAGACTCCGTTCTGTGGCTCAGACACGTCCAGCAAAGGAAGGAATCCAGTTGACGAGCATGGCCAGTCTAACGCGTCGCAATGTCAACACGGGCAACGGAGAGGCGAAGCAGCGGTCAAACAGCATGTGGGAGCAGGAGGCCGACCACTACTGGAAGGAGATGGAGCCGGCCCAGCGGTACAGGAAGATCTCCGGATACGTCGGCGTGGTTATCCTAGGGTTGTTGGTCGTCAGTGGCGCCGCGTGGTCGGCCAAGTCGGTCTGGGATAATGGAAGCCTTGTGAGCATGGCCATGTTCAAGGATAGGTTCTTCCCAATAGCCACTGTCAACATCTCCACAATGGCTAACCCACCGGCTGCGAAAACGGACTCCGTGTCCTCTACTCCGTCAAATACTCACGCTGCCTTGCCAGCGTCCACATCGCGAGCGAGTGACCCGGCCGCAGTCGATCTCCTGCGTGCGCGTTGCCGTGTGAGAGGCGTCCAGACGCGGTGGCATGAGGAGACATGTCGCAAGCTCTGCATTCGGTGGGTGCCACCTTATAGTTCATTCTTGTGTCATGTCGACCAGCTGACGATTTCTTTTATTGTTATTTTCTTGTTCCCAGCGATCCACAAAACTCAGCGTGTATGAATGGATGCTCGTACGGCTCCATCACGATCACCAAGGCGACTTGCGACCATCTCGACGTCGCCTCCATCCCGACGACTCAGCAGTGTCCAGACGGCGTCAACTGTGTGAACGCGTGCAGAGCGTACGAGAACGAAGCGCCCGTGCCGGCGACGCGTGTTTCCTGTGAGCGAGCATGCACAAACATCGTGGCGTCCTCGTGCTCGCGGATTCTCCAGATCTATCGCGATCTCTACCGAGGCAGCATGTAGTTTAGTTTGTAGCCATTACACATGGACACCATCCCACCCATACTGCATGCACATAAACAGACCAAGTTCGTGTCTCGTTTCGATTCAACCACCTCTTCCTACACCGTGTCCGATAGTCAAAACCGCACCCCTTCCAACGCTGTGCTGTACTGCACGATGGAGCGAGGGGACGGCGATTGAAAGCGTTCTCACACCTCAACTCGCGAACTGACTCCTTCCTCCCGGAACGGAAGCCCGGACCCACGTCCGGGCGTCCAGAAGATCGCGCCAGCACCAGTTGTTGAAGCGTACTGTAGATGTCTGGGATTTTCACTCCTCTCACAAATGTTTTCCCACGTTTCGTCCAAAACCAACATCCGCAGCAGCCGCGTTCTCTCGGAACACACGACCGCCACTGTGACTGCCTGTCGTGCTGGGGTCTTCAGTGTGGAGACGGGTCGTTCTCTTTCGTTTCGTTGGAACTCTTAGAGCGTACTTTACAGTACAGTATTTCGGTTCTGCTCCGGCTCCCACAATCTGCTCTAGCGTGTGGCCACTGCGCCCTTCGGCCACAGAACCAAACTGTTTGTTCTGCTCACGACCAGTTGACCGACGGCCCATCTCCCTCGGATCTGCCGATATACTTCCTGAGGAAGGAGGACGTGGGGATGGAGCCGCAGGAAGCAAGGGCTCATTCCACAATCTACCAGCGACCGAGCACTCCAGTTCCCTTCCTCTATCCTCATCATGTCGATCTCCTGCGCGCTTCCTACTCCTGTGCGCAGCCCGCTGTCCTCTGCGACAAAGAAGACCGATAAGGCCTCCAAGGCCCACCGTGTGGGGCGAGCGCTGTCATTCAAGAGCAAGAAGGCCAAGGCGAAGAAGCACCGCAAGAGCCGCGTGCTGTTCCACTACACCAAGGAGGAGTTGGAGCCGTACTTCGATATCTCCCAGAAGGAGGCCGCGAAGCGCCTCGGCATCGCCGTGATCACGCTCAAGCGCATCTGCAAGCGCGGCCAGTTCAACTGGCCGTACCGAGCCAACAAGACCAAGGAGATCCGTGAACGCAACCTGCTCAAGGCTCTGTGCTCGACGTCTACGAAGTCCCGCGCGACGAAGACCCGCCGCATCAAGACCGAGCCCGAGAGCGAATACTCAACACAGTCCTTCGAAGGGCTCTCGATGGGCAACGACATGTGCCACGCACTAAGATCGCTAGCGATGTGCGCATTCAAGATGGAGGCGCAGGTGGGCCAGGGCGTATCCTTGACCACGGCGGCCGAGGCCTTCTCGCGACTGCCTCTCATCTGCATGCTCGAGAACGACGGCGCCGTCGAGCTCTGAGGCTGGGGGTGTTCCAGCCACAGAGTAGAACAGTTTTGATTGTTGTGTCAGTATGGAGGGTTGATTCTTTGGTGCGTGCATGTGCGAGGATAACGAAAATGTATGTTCTGTGTTTGGGTTTCCGTTTTGGAGAAAGAACCTTTCCGTGGCTTTGGACGACAGTGAATCATGGTCTCTGGTATTTTCATGGGGTTTTTGTTGGCGAATCGAACAGCCCGGATCGGAGGATTCGTTTGCGCATCCACTGCACTGTGCACAGTCGTCCCCTGTCGCTTCAAGTTGGTTCAGAGGGGGATAAAACCTGTCCTCGACATCCCAGGGCTTCAACAAGCAACATAAAAAGGTCACGGCCTGCGTTTTACGGCGTGTTCTGATGGAAGTGCGCCATCCGCGACAGGCACGTCCAGGTGGCTCAGGCGCAGTCATCGTGGCCACCGATGCGGAGGGACTCACGGCTTCGATAGTGTAGGCCGCCGCCATGAGCTACAACCAGATTGACATGACCAACAACCGCGCCGAATACCAGGGAGCCATCGCAGGACTTCGCGAAGCGTGGCAACGGCAATGGACGCCGCTGGAAGTGGTCGGCGACAGTGCGCTGATACTACGGCAGCTCATGTAGTACAGAGTGCCCAAAAACAGCGCCCTCCGACCTCTCTATACCCAAGCCAGAGTCCTAGCGGACAAGTTGGGTGTGACGCACTGGATACATCATTTCCGTGCCCACAACAAGATGGCCGACGCAGCGGCGAACATCGCGATGGACGCGGTCGCCAGCGCCCAGGTGGTGTTCCCCACTCCACGGCTGAGCTTCCAGGTCATCTCCCAGCATCTCGCCGGTGACTTCCTCCAATGGCAAGTTGGTCAGCACGGCCGCCTTCACCGACAAGAACACGAGCTGTCTCTCGGCAGCAGTAGCTAGGAACGTAGTGATAGATGGTTATTCCGAGTCCGCTTAACTGACGTGACACAATATACCTCAACTTCATCATCATCATCGACAGGCACGTCCAAGTGATTGCTCAGATACTTTCGCTGTGAGGTTGAGGTGGAACAAAGTCTCACAGGAAGTGCCAACGAAACACACAAAGAGGATGGCTCGGTCAATCAAATCAGATTGAGGTCTCATCAACTATGAATCAATTCATAGGGGTGGGTGGTCGTGGGGAGTGTCGACGACAGAAATCGTTGGCGAGTTGGCGACGACGGCAGGGAAGATTACGCAGTCTCCGTCATCCAGCACAGCTCCATGGCCGAGGGGTCTTCCATTCGGACGGTCGCGCAGGTCTCAGTGTATGGCGTGGTGCGTGGAGTCGCCTTCTTGCACGAGCTCACGCAGAGCGAGGCGAGCAGGTCGAGTGGCGTGGTCAGGTCGAACGAGTCGGGCATGGGGAACGACGCGTACATCTCCTCCTTCGGGAACGTGATATGCGCCGTCTCGATGATCGTGCGGCGCTCCTCCTCCAGCATCTGCAGCCTGGTCTCGAGTCTGTCGACGTCGTCGAAGTCGAGGAAGCTGAGCTCATTGTCCGCGGTCATCTTGCGGCGGTTCTCGAGTTCATGCGGCAGGAGAAAGTCGCTGAGATCGTTTCCGGTGTCGTCGACGCTCATGAAGCTGTGGCCCAGCGACTCGCCGCCGCGCGTGGCGTCTTCTATACGCCGCATCACCGACTGCAACCTGCGATACGGCCACTTCCTGATGCGGTTGCGGCGGCAAATGCGCTTCAGGGCCGCCTCGCAGACGCCCAGCTCACGCGCCGCCTGCCGTCTTCCATCATTAGTCTCCAACGCCCTCTTCCTGTCCAAGACCCCACGCACCGCTTTGAGAGGGAGATGGTAGTACAACTTCAACTGCTCCACCGCGAAGTGCAGGCGGCGGCGCCCGCGCTGCAGCGAGCCGTCGGGCGCGAACTCGGGCTCGCTCTCGGCGCCGTCGTCGCCGTAGTCCGCCGGCATCTCTTGCTTGATCCGCGCGTACTCGCCCAGCATGATGCGCGTCTGTCTCCTTGTTCCTGCGTCTCCTGCCACTTGCGTCCTTGCCGTGAAATGCGCGAATGACCACCAAAACGCCAACGAAACGTCTCTTCACCGTGTTGTGTGGGTCCAGTGTCCACGGTGACCGTGAAGTGGTGGTATTTTACATGGCTACACCGCGTAAGATACGCGTCCGTCACACTGTATGGACGGCACCGTCGGCCACCACTCACAACTTCAACAATTCCATGTGGCTCTTTTACGTCCCTTCGTCCCAACTCCCAGGTCTAAACAGCAAAAATACTTTCAATTCTCAACTTTAGTCTCCTTCTTCCTATAGTTCGGTCTTCAACTTCCTTCTTTCTACACCACTTTCTCTATCTCTCTCTCGTAGTGGTCCTCTATCCTTCCAGCGAGTCCAGGTACTTGCTGGGCGAGAGCGACCGGTCTCCGGCCTCGATCTGGAACTCGATGAGAGTCGTCGTGGATCTGTACGGCGTCTCCTGGCAGCTCACGCCCCAGGGCGAGCGTCTCTCGATGCCGCCTCGTGGGCCGGCCGCGTGGAGCTGCTGCTCGATGAGCTCGTACATGCGAAGCTCCGGCCTCGAGTTCTCCAGGATGCTCATGATCTGCTCGAGATCCACGAAGCTCCAGCGCACGCAGCAGAACAGCGAGCGGATCTGCTCGTGCGAGTAGCGCATGGCTGCAAAGTCCGAGAGACACAGCGTCGCCAGCGTCGTGGCGAGCGCTGTCTCGCCCTCGGGGACGCGCAGGCGGTCGCTCTGCAGCACGAGCATGAGCGTGTCGAAGGGCAGCTCGCGGAGACGAGCGAGCGTGGCCTCAAGCCGCAGCTGCGGCGGTGCGTCGGCAGGCGCCTGGTAGAACAGCGTCACGAGCAGCAGGTAGTGGTACAGGTTGCACAGGCGGTGGCCCCAAGCGAAGAGCTGGCCCGAGAACCGCGTGGCCATGGGCTCAAACGGAGACGACGATGAGTCGTCGAGGGGCTCGCCACTAGCCACAGCGGCCGCTGGAGCGACTGGAAGAGGAAGCGCCACAGCCGTGGCCTCGGAGTCGCTGTCTTCGTGAGGTGCAGTCTCTTCTTCCAGGGATGAATCGGGCTCCTGGGTCTTCTCTTCGGACTCGGGCTCGGCGTAGGCCTTTGTGTGGGCCGACGGAGCCGACAGCAGCACGTGCCACTTGCCGTACGCCTCCTTGGTGTGCGTGTACCGCAGCGCGACTTCGTCTTGGAGCACAGGGCCCTTCTGGTTGAGCTTGTAGATCATGTGGAGCCGCCCTCGGATCGTGAACGGGGGCTCGAGGTCCGATCGGAAGTGGCTTCGGTCGTCTTCCTCTGCGTCTGCTGGCGTGCCGGCACGCACCACACGCCAGTGGATGAGCGGCTTGCCGCTTGGCTCGTAACGCACCTGGAAGTCGAACGGGCCGATGGAGAACAGCGTCGTCGGCGAGACGTAGGCGTCGATGCCAGAGACCTCGACGTCTTGGATCTCCACTACAGGCTTCCACGAAACGAATTGGTGGTGGAAGTCGAGCAGGCTCATCGGCTGGCCCACGGGCGCTTGGCGGGCGAGGTCGAAGGACGGGGCTACGAACCGACAGCGGTACGTCCAATGGAGCCATAGCTCAAGGGCGAACACGAGCCCCTTCCAGATCTCGACACGGCGTAGATGATTGACCATACAGAGCATGACCCGTGCGAGAATGTCAGTATCTTCGATCGCTGCGAGGCGGTGCATGGGCATTTGCTGCATCACGCGGACGAATTCGGACGCCGGCAGGCCCATGAGGCGGCCCAGGAGGTAGTCGATCACGAGTTTCTTATGGGCCTCGCATCGCAAGTTTGTACACAGCAGCAGGATGTCGATCCAGTGGTCCACCGACTGCATACTGCGTGCACGCACGACGAGCGCGGCATAGAAGAGGTGGTTTTGGAGACAGAACCACTTGCACAGCCCCGTGACGACGGCGGCGTTGGACTCGTTCAGTCCCGACGTTCTTCCCGAATAGACAAACTCGATAAACGTCGCCACGGCATCCGCAGTCGCACCGACTAGTTCGACGTCAAGTGCATCCGGAGAGACTCGGCTCGACGTATCCGACGAAGCGGATGATAAGGTTGGCGTACTCGCCATCGCGAGGCTGTTGACTGCCGGGGCGACAGTGCCTCGTGGCCCTGGTTTGCTGGGAGACGATCCCATGAACGGCATCTTCGGCGCGAGCGCGATTCTCGACAGCGGCCGAGGACGCACCGTCGAGCTGGAGAGCGTGGCGACGTAGTTTTCCTTGCCGGGGCTGTATTCTTCGCGTTGGAACTCCTTCTCCGCCGCGGATCTCGGTCGTTGTGCCTCTAGTTCATCGTCACTTTTCTGGTGGGCGATGCAGCACACTCTCGAGAACCGACTCGACTTGGCCGTCGCTGTCGGTGCCGCTCGGTCAGAAAGATGCTGCTTAGGAAGAATGGGGCACCGCTGTCGATGGGGCTGCGTCGCGCCGCCGTGGCGAGGCGTCGTCAACGGGTTCCGCTGACGTAGCACAAAGCCCCCCTTCGTAAACACACTGGGCGTCTGTCCTTCTGCCTCCCCTGTCACGATACCGGAGACGCTGTACAGCGGAATCGGCTCCATATCGTCGAGCTCGGCTTCCGCGAGGCCGCCGACGGCGTTCTGCGCCTTCAGCCGCAGCAGGAAGCCGTGCAATACGCGGCATTTCCGCTTGAGAACTCGCAGGTCGACCGCGAAGGAGCAGTCTTGTACGTGGATCACGACGTCGGGCAGTCGGCTGCGCTTCTGCTTGTTCTTCTTTGTGCTCTTGGTGGGCGTTTGCGACGCCTGCAATCCGCTGTGGTTACTGCTGTTGTTGCTGCGCTGTGTGCCGAAGCTGCCGCTGCTGCTCTCGCACGTGTCCGCGTTGCTGCTGCCGCTCGAGAGGCGACGTGAGGACCCTGAGGACGATGGGCGTCGCTCGTCCAGCGTAGCGGTCTCACTTGCGGCCCACAGAGCGCCCAGTGGCGTGGAGCTCACGACCAGCGCCATGCGGACAAGAGGGGCGTCTGTACAGCGGGAGAGGCTGTGCGTCTAGCGCGTCAATTAGGGACTGGCCGTGCGTGGCACGCGTCGTGCGAATATTCTCCGTCGCAACTGCAACTAACTCATTATGGAAGGTGCCGAGCCGGGCTCCTGGAACTGGCGAGCTCCCGATGGATACAGCATTTACGAAAACAGACGCATACTTGGATTTATGTGACAGAAATAGGCGGAAAATGTGACCTTTGAGGGAAAGAGAGGCCTTAAATTACGGAAACACTCGTAAAATGAAGCATTGGTGAGTGATGATCTCTTGTCCAGATGGTGAAGGTCATGATGATCAACTGATCCACAAGTAATGTAGAACGCTCCACAATTCTATCTGGGGCAACCGTCGAAAGTGAGCCGACGGGCCGCGTGTGAACCACCAGCCGAACCGCGGTTGGGGAAGCGGTATTCCCAGTCTAAAAACCAAACCGTCGGTCTAAACTCGCCATGGACACGGACGAACTGATGAGTGCGGTCCCGGTTCATCCGCTGGGTGAACCGACAACGGCGCACATTGAAGTGGATGATGCGGCGAGCCTTGGATCGCCCCAGCACCATGACACTTCGACGGTGGACGTCCACGCACAGCTGAGCGACGTGGACGACGTGGACGACGACCCCGCAGCGGAGGAACTCAAGGTGGATGAGTCGCTGGGTGATGTCGATCCAGTGAACGCGAATCCAGTGAACTCCGTCCAGAATGCAGTAGACGACCAGGATGTCGACATGGCCGACGCAGTGGACGCAGCGAACGATGACGTCGCCGGCGTCGACGCCCAAGTTGATCACCAAGAAGTTGGCGTTGGCGATTCCGAAGATGTTGGCGTTGGTGATCGAAATGTTGGTGTTGGTGTTGAAGCATCGGACGACGACGAATATGGCGAAGACGAGGACGCTTCGAGCCACAACGGCGGCGTCCTGGGGCCCAGCGTGGCTCTAAGCACAAGCGAGAGCCATGTGGGTGACGGCGCGTCCCACGGCGACGTGTCCATGGTCGCGAGCGCGATGCCGCCGGCCGTGTCCACTGCGGAATCGTCGGTTGAAGTTGCCGAGAATCTCGAGTCGCGCGCGCGCAGTGGCAGCAACGCAAGCGCGAATGGCGGGCGGCTGCGCGTGAACGACAAGGGCGAGTCGACAATGACGCTGCCCAGCTTCATCTGGGACTACTTTGTCAAGGAGGCCAACGGCAAGTTTGTAGTCTGCACGCTGTGCCCCAACAACGTCACGCGCTTCGCATACTCGGGCGGCACAAGCACCATGAACCGCCACCTGCGGAAGAAGCACCAGAAGTACGCGCCCGGCAAGTCGGCGGCCGATTACTCGCGGCCGCGCGCCGCCAAGAGAGCGTTAGCAGCCGCCATGACCAGCGGCGCGGCGACCAACGGAGCCTCACGAGCCCACAGTGTCAACGTCGGCGTGGACGTCACCGCGGCGTCTGTGGCGCCCTCTGCAGCTACAGTTGCGGCTGCTGCGGCAGTAGCTGCGAGCGTGAATGCACTGGCGGCGTCTCCTGGCATTTCGTCGCCGTCCTCCAGCCACCACCACCACGAGAGCCACGACGCGTCGACGGGAGGGGCGTCGTCGTCCTCGGCGCTGTCGCTGGGCCAGCTCTCGCCCAGTGAGACGACGCGGCGTCAGCTGATCGAGTTGAGGAACGCTCGGCGCCGCGCTACGACCGCCAAGCGCCGCAAGCTCATCCACGGCATGCTCGACACGGACCAGTACACGATCGCAGCGGCTGCCGCAACGTCCACCGTGCCACTCGCAGCTTCTACGCCGACGGGGGTCGCTCCACAGGCCGAGTTCGACCCGTCGGGCTTCGTGACGCTCCACACGCCCGGCGCCGTCGGCGTTGTGAGTACAGGAGGACTCCAATTCCCGCCGGGCTTCGAACTGGGCGATGCGAACGGCATGGACGCCGCCGCCGCCGCCGCGGCTTCCGGTGCCGGTGGCGACGTGCGGCTCTTCGACTACGCGCCCGCGACACTGCTGTCGAGCGCCATGGCGAACTCCCTGCTGGCTGCGAGCGCTGGTGTGAACTCGGCCGTGATGACGCCTCTGTACGCCGCGCCTCGCCAGTCGAGCAGCCGACGGAACCCGCAGCAGCACAAGATGCTCACGCACCGCCTGCTCAAGTACCTCATCGCGCAGTACGAGCCTCTCGACGTGTCTCGCATGGGCGCGGAGCTCGGCGCGCTGGTCAGCGGCACCGACTACCCGAACCATTTGCCCAACACCAAGTTCCTGCCGTCCGAGGAAACGCTCAAGCTCGCGCTCGCCAACCTCTACTACTCGCAGCGCGAGATGCTCAAGGAGGTCATCGCCGAGGTCGACGTGCTCAGTCTCTCGCTGAACAATTGGAAGTCGGTGTTTGGCCAAAACGTGCTCACAGTGAGCGGCCACTGGATCTCACAGGGCTTCAGCCGTCGTGACTGTGTGCTCGAAGTGTACGTGCTGCCGCTGGACGAGAGCGTGAACACCATCGCGCTGCTTCGTGATGTCATGGACAAATGGGATATCCCAGCGAACAAGGTCGCGGCACTCACGATGCTCAAGAACGGCAAGGAAGACAAAGCCATCCACGAGGAGTACCCGGGACTCACGGTCGTCAATTGCTTCGTGAACGTGCTCGACAATGCCGTGTCCGCCGGGCTCATGAAGTGCGCGCCGCTCATTCGTCGATGCAGGAACTATGTCTCGTATTTCATCCAGAACCCGAGTGAGTACCAGATCTTTCTGTCGCTGCAGCGCAAGGTCGCGGAGGCCAACCTGGGCATCCATGGTGACGCCTCCGGTGCAGACGTTGGGACGGGCAACGACGACGACGATGGCACCGAGGGCAAAGCGTCGAGTGATTCACCCAAGCTGTCGCCGAACAGCGGCGGCCACCACAGCACTGGCGGGTCGAATGGTGGAGGAGTTGGAAGCACGTCGGGCCTCCCGTTGCCGGCGCTCTCCGTGATTTGCGACTTTGAAGACCGTTGGAACTCGACAAGCGAGATGATCTGCCGTATCGTGGAGTTGGAGCAGATGCTCATGCTGTACAAGAGCAACCTGGAGAGCGACACGAACCCGAACCGACGTCCGATGCAGCTGCGATTCGTGTGTTGTGAGTTATCTGCTGATGAGTGGGCCAATCTGAAGGAACTGGCGAGGCTACTGGAGCCGATCGAAGGAGTCGTCCACGTTGCGACCAACTGCGAGTACCCTGGGTTGTCAATCATTCTCCCGCTCATGCACAGCATCCGCAAGCACCTCGACGCCGCGGAGCTGTGGATCGCAACGTCGCTTGCGTCTGCCGTTCGCAACTCGATCTCCAGTGCTTTGGCGGCAGCCCAGCCACTCTGCTCGTGTGGTGCCATGCCGCCGGCCTCTCCGTACCTGTCGTGTCTCCTGGACCCTCGCTTTAAGGCGCTACCATTTCTCGACCGCAACGAACGCGAACAGCTCATCGAGATGCTCAAGGTACTCCACGTTGAGCTGGTCGACAGTGCTGGAGGAGGCGACAAGGACAATAGCATCGACCACCACGACAAGAAGGCCAAAATCGCAGCAGCAGCCGCTGCTCTGGGCCTCAGCAACAACAGCGGGATCGCAGGCAAGAAAGGCGGCATTCTCCACGCCTTCTTCCCCGTTTCAGAGGCGCACGACCCAGCCAGCGAGCTCTTCGAAAAGCTCAAGGCCCACGTCCAGCTCTACCTGGACTCGCCATCGCTGCCAGCTACGGATGACCGTGAAAACGACCCTTTGGATTGGTGGAGTCGGTACGTGCGTTCGTTTCCGTGGCTCGCGAAGCTGGCCAAGAAGTATCTGTGCATGAGTGCCGTCTCGGTGCCGTTCTACGAGGCGTTCACTAACTACGGCCAGCTCATGCGGGAGAAGAAGGCGCGTCTGGACATCGAAGTCGCGGCGCAGATCCTGTTCTGCCGCAGCGTGTCACGGATTCCGGAGATGGAGCGCATGAACGTGTAATATACTACGTAGTATATGAAAGCGCGGCATCCTTGACGGGATGAGGCGGCGACTGCTACGCTACAGGCATTATACCAGCGTGAAGCTGTCGAGCTGATGTGTCTATGGATAGGCAGGCTATTCAAAAGCTCATTCCGAAGAAGGTACAGACTCATCGGCTTGGGCGAGAACCCGCTGCAAAACAAGCGTCCAGTCCGCGTACTTGGCTTGGGTGACGGCTTCGAGAAGAACACTGTGAGTGGAGAGAGAGTAAGTGCTGTCCTCCTTACGCTTTACGAGTCACAAGCTGACAACGTACCTCAGGCCGTTCAGGTTGCCGCTTTCCACGAAGGCTTCGTGCAGGCGCTGCGTGATCTGCTCCTTCTCCGAGTCGACGATGCCCATGTCCAGCCCTTCGAGATGTGGTAGCGCTGCCTGGAGCTCCTCAATACACCACACGACGCGCTCGAAGCGGCCGCTCACGAGATCCTGCCAGCAGAACTTGCCGAGCTGCTCGTCGATGTAGCACGTGCCGTGGGTCTGGTCTTCCTCGTCGATCCACTCGCGCGCGACGCGAACGACTTGCTTGGCGAGCGCCCACTCGTCCTGCTCGATGCACTGAGCCACGAGCTCAGCAGCACACGCGCTGCGGAAGGCGAGCGTCGGGGTCGCGATCGGCGCCGTGTCGTTCTCGTCCTCATCGTTCACAGCCGTCGAGCATTCCTCCAGGATCAGGAGGAAGTTGGCAGCCGTGCGTAGTTCTCCACGCTGGCGGCACACGGAGAGCAGTTCGGTGGGATCTCCCGCCGCAGGGAAGAGCAGTTTCAAGCGAGACGGTTCGCTCTTGCGCGCCACGTGCGCGACGATCTCGCAGTACTCGTCCATGTCGCCCGTGTCGTGGGATTGGCCCGATTCAGTGGTGGTTTGCGGCTGCAGAAGTTCGATCGCCTGCTCGAACTTGGCGTGCGAGATCTGCTTGTGGAAGCAGGCTTCGAGTATCGCGTGCAGGAACAGCTCTTGCGTGGGAGACGACAGCGCGTAGTGGTTTTGCCGCAGTGCCACCAGAATACGCCTCGCCCACGTGAGCTGGTCGTTACGGACGAGCAGACACAGCACGCTGTGGAAGAATGGCTGTACGCGGCTGAAGACGTCGTAGCACGGCAGCGTGAGTCCAGCGCCTGGGGGCATGTAGACGTCTTGAGAGATGCCAACGAGGAGGCCGAACACGTGCTGCATGCCCAGAAGCGTCACGTCCCCATCGAAGCGAAGCATGAGATCACGCGACGCCGCATCGTCGATCGTCGTGATACATCCTCGCAAGTTGGTCACGCCTTCTTCTAGCTGTCGCGTGCCCGTCGACGCCACGAACGCCTCCAGCGCGATGCCGTACTCGTTGACGACGTGCTCGTAGAGTTCCGCCGTCGCAGGAGCTGTGCCGAACTCGATCTCGTACGTCTTGGCACGCAGGGGGTCGTGGCACGCGAGGAAAGTCTCCAGTCGACTCGTATCCTCTTCAAACGCCTTGGTGTGAGCCATGTACACGCCGTCGAGCAACGGAAGCCACAGTTTCATGCCTTCTGGGCCGTACATGCCGTACATTAGACGACACGGCGTCGGCCACGACGCACACGCCTCATGGGTCACAAACAACCGCGTCATTGTCGTCACGTTCGAGCACAGCAGCCGTTGCGAACGGTTCTCAGGGTCCCACACAATCACTTGGCCGTCGGCGTTCAGGAATGCGAACCGCGGCAGCACTTCTTCTGGCTTGTACTGGTCGGGCACTTCGCCACCGGCGATCATATTGACCAGCGTCGAGAACCAGCCGCCGCTTTCTTCGTCCTCCGTGTTCTTCTTCCTCCGCGACGCCTCCGCCTCCGTTTGAATGTGGAGCACGCGTGGGATCGCCGTGAAGTCGTGGATCTGAGTCGTCGAGACTGCGGCATCGTACACTGAACTCGGCAGGCGGACCTGCCGCTTGACCGACAGCGTGACCTTGAGCTCATCGCCACTCTGCTTCCCCAGACCGCCACTGCACTCGACACCAAGACACCACAACTCACGTCGAAGCAGACAGAACACGTTGCGCTCGTCGTCGTCGCTCTCCATCGCGGTCATGACACTGTCACCTTTGGTGTTGCTTCGTGGGAAGTCAAGCGAAGCCAGGATCGATGCCTCGTCGAGGTGGTTACGCGGGTACGCGACGACGTGAAGCACGCTGTGCTGTTCGCGGAAGCGTGTGAAGCTCACGAGAATGACGTCTTGGTGGATCCACAGGAGCGCGTGGACAAACAGGTCTTGCTCGTCGTGCACGTTACCAAAGAGTCGCCACTTGCCTGTCGTCAGATTCAGCACGCAGAAGCCCCGCTGGCCAGCGACAGCGATCTGCTGGTCACTGACGCTCACCGCCACGAGGCGCAACGGACAGCACTTTGCGTCAAACTCGGCCGGCAAGCTCCAGCTCTGCGCAGACACGAGCGCACACGGATCGTCGAGCGACGGGGACGAAAGCCGACGGATCGAAGCGTCCTCAACCAGCACGAGCTTGGAAGATCGGTTCGCAAGAGGCACGCTGCGTGCAAAGTCGTACTCCGCAAACGCCAGTCGGCTCGTGTGGCGGCGTCGCTCCATTGGCACTGGCGTCGGCTCCGCTGGCTCGTTGTCAAAGTCCACACTGCGACGCTGGCCGCCGCGCGGGCTGCTGCCGAGGCGCCGGAGCTGCTTGAGCTGCAGATACTCGTCTTCGGCCTCCGTATCGACTTGCTGGGACGCCAAATCGGCGAGTGCGTGCAGCACTTGCATGGAGTTCCACTCTGGGAAGACGGCGAAGAGCAGCTTGATGTACTTGTGGCGAGCGGCAGTCTGCGTCGTGCCCTGGATCGCCTCCCAGCCGTCAAACTTGGCGCGCTTCTCAAACTCGAGCAGTGGCGGTCGCTCGTCCAAGTCACAGTCACCGTAGTGTTCCTGCATACGCAGCGCGTACTCTCGGATACACAGGTCTTCCTCGTCTTCGTCCAGCAACGCATGGAGACCGTGCTGCACGAGGAACGCCCGCGACGCCAGCGCCCGAGTCGCGAGCTTGTACACTGTCTCCCACTTGAGCCGCATGAACACCAGCGTCACGTTCGTTTGATCCGGAAGCGCCTTGATCTCTTGGATGATCTGCTCAAATGGCCAGTTCACGATCTCCTCGTTGCCATTAATCGCGATCAGCAAGTCGCCACCGTGGATCTGCTGGGACGCCTCTGCTGGCCCCACGCCTCCGTCTCGTCGCCGCGTGAAGCTGATGTCGCTGCGTACCCACGCTCCGCAACGCCCCGGAGCCCCCGAAAGAGACAGGCACAAGCCGTCGATTTCCTTCAGCAGCGGGACTTCCACACGCTCAAATAAATCGTCGACACGAACTTCTGGTACCGTCGCGGTCTCGGCAGAAGTTTCAGCTGGAGGCACTGCTTCCGATGATCCAACCTCGGCTGCTGCGTCCACCGTCACTGGTACTTCAAAGGACTGTCCGCGAGCGACGACGATCAGCGAGGAGCTCTCCACGGACCACGCGAGGCGCAGCGCACCATTGGCACACACTTCCTTGAGCGCGTCGTCGCCCTCGCCTGCCGCAGCGGAGGCAGTCGGCCGCTCGTGGTTGTGCTGAGGCAGCGACGACATGAGCCGGCATCCGTCCGTCGAAAAAACAGCAAACCCACGCAGTTCGTAGCCGACTGCGAGTGCACGGGCGTCCTGCGTCCACGCGAGCGTCGTCACACCGCCGATATCGCGAGTCGTGTACCCCCACGGGCCCATCGACAGCTCCCGCAGTGGTTCGAGACGCAGCTGGAACTGGGGCGGCTTGTCAGCCGTGCGCTGGACACCGAGCCGAAAGAGCGAGACGCCGCCGTCGGACCAGCCGAGTGCGAGCCGCGTGCCGCTCGTGTCCAGTGCCGCCGTCGTGCAGCGCCCAAAGCACGAAGCCGCTGCAACCGTTGCGTTATTCCGTTCCGTGTTGACGAGCGAGAGGAGCTGCTCGATGGTCTTGGACGCCGGCGTGAGCAACAGGATGAAGCACTTGCCGCCTTCGAAGCTCGCGACGAGCACGAGCTGCGCTGACGAGTCCACACTCGCGGCCGTGATGCCATAGCACGACGGCTTGCCCAATGGCTCCACCTGGTCCCGCGTCGGCGACGACGGACCCAAGTGCGCGACCACGTCGATCTTCCACAGCCTCTCCACCACGCTGCTGCTGCTGGCCGCAGCGACCTGCACCACGCAGATCAGTCCGCTCTCCATGCCCACGAACAGACTGCGTCCACCCGCGACTGCGCTCATGGACCACGCGACATCTTCCCGGTCGCGACTCGACTCGCCCTGGTTCAAAGCGTACTCGTCCAGGAAGCGGCCTTGGACTGAGACCTTGGCTGTCGGCGACTGCGGCGTCGTCTGCGCGAACAGCTCTCTGTCCACGTTGCCACTGAGTCCCAGTGGGTCCTGCACGGCGCCCGTGGCGGGGAGTCCGTCAAACGCGTAGAACTCGACGACCTGCGAGCCGCGCTCCACGACCGCGAGCCGGTCGCCGGCCACCCACACAGCCCAGAGCTGCTGCACGTCGTCGCAGCCGCCGTCCGCCACGCCGTCCACGGGTGGCAGCGCCTCGCGCGCATGCTGGGCGCTCGTCAGGAAGCGTCCGCCGCGTGCGACGACCACCAGAAGCCGCTGTGCGTGGAGCCGCCGGGCGCGAGCGCTACATGTCCAGAGGGAGATGGCGGCGTCTGTGACGCGCGCGACCACGCGCTGCAGCGGGTCCACGGCGAATGCGACGTCCTCCACACGAGGGGTAGATGGGGGGACACCTGTGCATCCAGTGGCGGCGGCAGGCAGCGCGTACGTGCGCGGCGGGCCGCTGCAGAAGTACATATTGGACGCCCAAAGAGCGATAATAGTGAGGCGGAGCTCTTTGGGGTTGTGCAACGTGGCCGCGGAAGATACGGAGAATGCCGTAAGTAAGTTTATCCAATGTACCCGGGGGAATATTTCATGCGTACCCCTGATAACTTCGCAAGAAGACTGCGGTTCCGAACCGCCGGTTCGGGCCTGGCGGGAAACCAGCGGTTTCAACAAATCGTTCCACATCATCATGTGGGACGGATCTACATCCCATCTGGATCAGATTGCCCTCAGCCTCATAGTACCCAGTAAGAGGGATGGTACAGTACGACACGTAGTTCAGCCAGCTCCAGTCGCCGTTCCCCCGTGCGTGCCGTACCACCACCCCACACGCCTCTCTTCTCGTCTCCATCGTCATCATGGCGGTAAGAGCCCTGTTGCATCCCCTCTTAGATCTATCTGAGTAATCGTGTGCTGACTGTGCGGTCTGTGGGTGTCAATAGCAAACTCCCAGTAACGACGCGCGCCGCGGCATCTTCCTGGAGGACGATGCGGCGTTCGACAAGAAGCACTTCTTGATCCCGCACCACTACAAAGACGACGTGTCGTCCGTGCTCATCCCGACGGGCCTGATCATGGACCGCGTGGAGAAGATCGCGCAGGACATTCGCTACGACTACGAAGGAAAGACCATCCACTTGCTGTGCGTGCTCAAGGGCGGCAGCGCGTTCTTCCATGACCTCGTCGAGAAGCTGCGTCTGTTCCACAAGTACAACAAGTGCGACTACGTGCCGTTCACGTTCGACTTCATCAAGGTCAAGAGCTACGAAGGCACCCAGAGCACGGGCAACGTCCAGATCTCGGGCGCCGACCTGTCCAAGTTCAAGGGCAAGGACCTATTGCTGGTCGAGGACATCATCGACACGGGCAAGACCATGTCCAAGCTCATTCCGCACCTGCAGCAGTTCGAGCCTGCGTCGGTCAAGGTTGCGAGTCTGCTGGAGAAGCGTAACCCGGAGAGCTGCGGGTTCAAGGCCGACTACGTCGGCTTCTCCATCCCGGACAAGTTCGTGGTCGGCTACTGCCTCGACTACAACGAGATCTTCCGGGACCTGGACCACATCTGCATCATCAGCGAGTCCGGCATCGGCAAGTACGCGCACCATTCGTAGAATGCTCGGTACGCTGCTCCTTTGATCGTGTGCTCTGCTCTCGTCTGGTCGACCCTGTGACTGGCTCCTGGTTTGAACATGATGTACAAAGTTCCCTCGCTCGCTCAGTTTCCATGGTGTTCTTCCATAAACATGTTTGTATTGTGCATTTCCGCATCGTCACCACCGTGTATCTAGCTCTGACACAGTCGCCATTTCGCTGAGTCGCTCTACTGCTTGCTGGCGTACTGGTCCGGCGTCATTGTGCGGATCGTGAGGCCGTGCATGTCCTTGATCTCCGCCTTCAGCGCCTAGGACACAAATCCAAGCAAATCCGTTAATAGCCTGCACTACCAAACACATAGAGCCATTCAGAATAAAGAGAAGCGCACCTCGTTGACGAGACGGTGCTGCTTGACGCGCGTGAGGCCCTGGAAGCGTGGCGACACGACCTCGACGTCGTACATCGAGCCGCAACCACCGGAAACGTCCACCACCTTGACGTGCGAGGCCTCCAGCTGCGCCTCCAGTGACTTCTGCATGGCCAGCTCCGCCTCCGTCTTGGTCGCCATCCAGCGCTGCGCCGCTCCCGCAGGTGCCGTCACGCGGCGCGCCATGGAAGTCCGCACTGCCGTCCACATGCTCGCTTGGCGTCGTTGCTCCTCTTGAGTGGGTGTGTGGGAATTGACAGAGCGTCATGGAGCTCGTCGGGCAAAGAGATACAGCCAATCATATATACGTTGTTCTAAATATCCACCAATCAGAGATTTAAATTAGATACGGAGAATACCGTATTCTAATATACCCTATTCAGATACTGAATGGATGAATATCACCGTGTACTGCTAAATATGACACAATGGGTATCACTCCACTGTACTCAAGTAGTTTTGACCAGCAAACAAACTAACTGACTGTCCACTATTGTATCAATCATGGACCTCCCCACACATGCCACCTCCGCGCCCTCTTCCGCGCCTCAGCACGGCCCACGCCGGCGTCTGTCTCGTCCGCTAGTGTTGGTGTTGGCCTTCGTGACGCTAGTGATCCTGCCTCTGTCGCTGCTCGTGTCTGAGGTTGAGATCGCGCACTTGCAGCCCGTGCAGCGCGCCATTCGCTCCTTCACAGCCCGAGCGAGTGCCTCTGCCGTCAACTGTGTGGACGCTGACTCGATGAACGACTGCGTGCAGCCGTTGCTGGCTCTTGGAGAGCCCAAGACACTCACGGCGGGGGCAGATCTGTATCCAGAAGCCATCTTCCAGGTCGACTGGTCCAAGCATGCGACGCGAGGCGATGCGCTCCATTTGAGCGAGCTGCAGCGAGGCTGCCTCACCCACAAAGACAGTGCGATTCCGTGGACCTACGGGTCTGCAAAGGGCACTACTGCTGTGCTGGTGAACCGCACAGATGACCAGGCACTCATCGAGGCGCTGCGCAAGTGCCCGAGTATGGATGTGTTCATCCCACTGGGCATCCGAGGCCAAGGATACTGCGAAGATGCCTCCGTCTACACGAAATGTAAGTTGTCAACACCATCAGAGTGGTAGTACTGTAGCTGCTGAGCTGATGGGTCTGGACTGGTTTGGTGCGTAGATCTCCATGCACGTATGCTTCCGTACTGGGTATTTGACGGCGAATTCTACGATGAGACTGTGAAACGGAAAGTCTCGTACCACGAGCTGTGTCCGCGCACACCTGTGCTCATGCTCAACCACTACTGGGACGGTCTGCGCGAGAAGAGTAACTGGCCAGCTACCAAGCCGCTGTATCTCATGCCCAACATTGAAATGTTTGAGCTGGAGGCCGATCACTTCTGGCAGGCGGACGTCGTGCTTTGCAAAACGGTGATCTGTGCCGAGTATGTGAGCAAATGGTACACTCAAGAGGGAAATCCACGGCTTGCACGAGTGCTGTTCACGCGCCACACTACGAGTGACGTCGCGACGTATGCGCTCATGGCGTCAGGCGTCGAGACGACGGACAGCAACTGGCGGGACCTTCGCCAAAAGAAGAACTTCAAGGACGTCAAGTTCATCCACACCGCCGGTGGCAGCAGTCAAAAGGGAACTGCCCGCGTGATGGACTGCTGGCTGTCGCGTCCAGACCTCCCGAAGCTTGACATCCACATGGGCGAAGATCTGTACGACCGGCTTTTCCGCAAGAAATACGACGAAAAGCTCAATGTCCTCGACGCGAACTCGTCTGCAAACATGAGAGTCCACTTGGGCAAGCTTGACTCGGTCGAGTTTGGAACGATGATCGCCGACGCGTCGTTCTTCCTGTGTACGAGCTTGATGGAAGGGTACGGCCACTACATCAACCAGGCTCGCGCTTCAGGCGGGCTGGTCTTCTCGCCCAACGTGCCGCCCATGAACGAGCTGATCACACCGTCGTCAGGCGTACTTGTCGAGTCGGGACGCTCTTACTTCACGCGCCAGTTTTTCGGTGGCCACTCCAAAGACCCCCTCGGACTCAAGGGCGTCTCCAGCTTCGTCGCATCTTTCAACGGCGACAACGTCTGCGCCGCCGTCGACCAAGTGCTGAGGGAGATGGACGAAACACAGCGAAGACAGCGAGCGCAGCGTGCGCGGCAGCAGTATCTGTACGATACGGCGTTCTTCGCCTGGAAGATGCAGGAGCTGCGACAACAACTCAAACCCCACAGTGACGACCCGTCCCCACAATAGAAGCCTCTCCAGAGTGTTTGTGTACCCATTTCAAAACGTACCTCTTTGATTTTCGAATCTATCCGGCTATACAATGCAACAATGTATACTGCGACCAATGCCCGAAATACCTCTTCGCGAAATGGCTCTGAGCGGCGACGTTTCCAGAACGCGGCGTTGACCGCCCGCTGTTTATAGCGGAGCCCTTCCATTGAGCAGCGCATCTCGTCGTCGCTGACACGGCGCCGTGTGTGTGTCTGTGCGTCGGTGTGAGCCTGGCATTCCATTGCGACCTCGAGCGGATCTGGACACGTCGGAGGGGATCATGTCGTTCCCGTACCCGACCAACACGCGCATGACGTCGCGCGCCGTGGACAAGCTGCAGTTCGACAGGCGGCGTCAGGAACAGGAAGCGCTGTCGATCCAGCGGTTCACACAGACCAACCAGTTGCAGTCGCTGCAGGTCCAGTCGGACGCCACTGTGAGCAGCAAGCGGCGGTCGAACCAGATCGCGCAGCTCACGGCCGAGCGCATGCTGGAGGAGTCCCATTCACAACAACAGAGTGCCAAAGCGCGTGCGGAGCGAGAGAAGCAGCAGAATGAGCAGCTCGCACATGTGATGGAGAAGACAAAGAAGGCCCAGGAGCAGAAAGAGCGTGAGATCCAGCGGATCTGCGAGTCGAGCGAGGAGCTCCGAGAGCTCGAGGTGCTGCTCAAGACGGCGTACATGAACAAGGAGCGTGCCGTGCAGCAGATGGAGAAGGAAACAATCAAGGCGATTGAGAAGACAAGAGACGTTGCCATGGAGCAGCAGATGGAGTACGATCGCCAGCGATCACTCGTGGACGCCCAGAACAAGGAACTGCTCAAGCGAGCGGATGCCGTCCAGGCCAAGAGTGTGCTACAGCAGCAGATGATCCAGCGGCAGGAGCTGCGTCGTGAGGCGGAGATCGAGGCCGAGATGGAGAGCCAAAAGATCGAGGCACTGATCCGTAAGATTGAGCAGGAGGACGCCGAGGAGATGGCTCGGCGCGAGTCCCATCGCGAGATGACACGCGATATGATCCGCCGCACGCAGACTGAGCGAGACCGCGCATTCAAAATGCGAGCCGAGTTGGAGAAGCAGGAGGAAGAGCGGATCGCTGAGTACCGTCGCCAGCTCGAGCTACGAGAAGCCGGGCTCAAAGCCGCCAACGACCAGAAGAAGGCAGAGGAGGACGTGCGGTTCCGTGCTGTTGAGGCAGAGATCAAGGCCAAGATGCGCCAGGACGAAGAGATCGAGCGGCTGCGAGACGAGCTGTGGGAGGAGGAACTATTCCAAAAGAAGAAGCAGCAGGAGGAAGAGAAACTCGCGGCGAAGCAGCGGGCAAAGGAAGAGATGATGGACAGCAACGCTGTCCAGATGCGGCTCAAGCAGGAGCTCATTGCGCGCCAGAAGGCCGAGGAAGATGCATTCAACGCAATGTTGCAGAGGAAGTTCCAGTCGGAGGCGAGACGCGAGATGGAGCTGGCGGCGTTTCGGCGCAAACAGAAGGACGAGTACAAAGAGGAGGTCGCCAAACACAACGCCATCAAGCAGCAAATGCTGTACGAGGAGCTGCAGCGCGAACAAAGGGAGCGCGAGCTACAGGAGAAAGAGGAACAGTACAAGCGCCAGGTCGTGGAGCAGGCCAAGCAGCGGCTGCTGCAGGAGCACGCCGAGGTGCTCCAGGGATACATGCCACGGACACTGCTGCGACCGTCGTCGTCGGGGTCGTCCATGGGCTCGGCGCGCGGAAGCTTCCGTTGACCACTTCTGCCTGTCGCGTGCTAGATACTGTACTAGCAGTAGCCTTCACTTCCAAAATAACGATGTATTTAGCAAGCCCATCCACGCCTGCATGCATGTCTCCCGTCTGTGTGTGTCTGTTGTCATTTGCTGCATCTTGGTCTTGGTCGGTCGGCCATTCTCGTCGTCGTCTCATTTCTTCGTGTGTGCCTGGCAACTCGAAATGCTTATCGGTAGAGCTTGAGCGAACGGTCCATGGACGTCGACGCGAGGTAGCTCGAGTTAGGTGCGAACGCCACACTAGTCACGGCGGCCTTGTGGTCGTCGAAGCTCTTGACCACGCTCCACTCGGTCTTGCCTGTCTCCTTGAGGATTTGCAAACCCGAAGCGCCTGCCACGGCCAGGAACGCACCACTGGCGTCGAGCGCCACGTCGTGAATCGCGCCCAGCTTGCTTCCCTGCGCGTTCAGGTTGATTTCGCTCACGCTCTTGAGCTTGCGCAGATCCCAAATGCGCACAATACCGTCCTGGCTGCCCGTCGCGAGCTGGTAGCCGTTCTCGGAAAACACGAGGCTGTTGACGGCGCTCGTGTGGCCCTCAAAGGTCACAACGTTGGCCATCGACTTGACGTCCCACATCTGCACGAGCTTGTGCTTGGCACCCGTACCGAAGATACCGCCGTCCGGGTGGAACGCCACACACAGCGCCTCGTCCTGGCTCTTCTTGGACTCACTCAACTCGGCGTTGTCCCCGTTCAGATAATACCGTGCGACCTGCTTGCCGCTACGGATGTCGGCAAAGCCCCACGAGCCGTCCAGGGACGCGCTGATCACGTAGTCACCCGTGGCGTGGATCGACGCGCCCGTGACGGCATCCTCGTGACCAGTCAGCGTGTGCACAGCGGCGTACGAGTCGTCGCTCGTCGCGCTCCAGATCTTGACGGTCTTGTCATACGACGCCGACACAAGTAGGTCGGCGGTCGGGTGGAACGCCACGTCGCTCACCTTCTTGGTGTGGCCTCGCAGCGTGGCCGCGAGCTGCTGCGTCGCGCTGTTGAAGATCTTGGCCTGCTTGTCCACACCACCCGTGGCCACACGCTCCTGGTGCTTCGGGTCGATGGCCACAGCGAGAATGCCCGGCTTGTCGGCGTCGTGGATCGTGTGGCTCGACTGCGCGGTCCAGGCGGCGAGCCCTTCGAGTCGCTCAGCACGCAGCGGGCCTTCCTTCTTCTTGAAATCCTTGCGCTGCTTGGCCAGCGCCTTCTGCTTGGCCTCGATGGTCGCGATGGCCTCGGCGCTGAGCCCGCTGGACGCCGCAGCCTCCATCTCCACATCGTCCCCACTGCCATTCGCACTCGCGCGCGTCGCCAGCTTCGTACGCAGCGACTCGTTCTCCATGTTGAGGCGCGCGATCACGCGACAGGCGGCGTCGTGTTGGTACAGAGCGTGGGCCAGCTCCTGGCGGGTCTTCTCCAAGTGCTTCTTGAGCGAGAAGGTCTCGAGCATGACGGCGTCCCACTCGTTCTGGAACAGCGCCAGGATCTGCGGGATGCTGGCGCTCTCAGGCGAGAACGCGCTCAGATTCTGCGTGGGCTTGCCAGCCTCCGCGCCGTTGGCAGCGGCGGCCACGGGCGACGGCTTGAGCGGCAGGAGGTCCTTCTCGGCGTCCAGCTCGTCGTTGGTCACGGGGCATCGCGACTGGTTCTGCGAGAGGTACTGCAGCACGAGGCGCTTCTCGAAGACGAGGCCCGACTTGATGGACACCACGGGCTCCACGGGCACCTGGCCGCTGATACTGCAGAGCATTGTGGGCGTGGAGAAGGAGGAAGCAGAGGACTAGGAGACAGGCCGCACTAATGAATGCACGCGTAGCTCTTGGCGCTTGGGGCTTTGGGTTGGTGGCGTTCCAGGCCAACAGGGGGGAATTCGCAAATTTAGAGAAACGAGGGGAGAAGTTTCCATAACTGTGCTAAGTGCGCACTTGCGGACTGATGCGTACTTCAATAGCGCACTTAGTCGAGGAGGTATACACGATGTGTACTTAGTGGGGTAAGGTGTATAGTCTAAAATACTGGTAGAACACCGGTTTGTGTCGAAGTGGATTGTCGATGGACGGACGACACAACTGATTTCACTTCCGATGATCCTCAAAGCATGGGAGCCAATCGTTGGATGGCATCCATCAATCAATGCCCGCGTCACTACAGTACTGTGCCATGAGCATGGTTCAGAATTCCTCTGGTTGCAATGTGTCTCCATGAGAAACATGCAAATCTAAAGACGATACATGTAGCATGAGCATGGCACTTGGTGGTGCCTTCCAATACAATACCGGCACTGCCCTTGCTCCTGGTTCATGCAGTCTGCACTCGGATTTGTTGTTTCTCGAATACTATGAGCGCACGCGTGTGAATTTCCCTGGTGTCCGTGCTCACAACGGTGTCACAACGGTACTGCATGATGAAACCTCAACCGCGAAGGCCCACATATCCAATGATGATCACAGATCGAAGAAGTGGAAAGCCCGAAACCGTCTCTCTCGCGTTGGTACGAGAATCCATAATCGATAATGCGTGGATGCGGCTATTTGACAAATACACAGAATGTACTTCAGTATTTGAGATCACAATCATGGAGTTCATTATGAAAATGTACGAAGATTCCAATGATATCAAAGCCTCGGCCGTCCGAAAGGCCTACCGTCCGAAGCGAGACCGCCCGCTCGCGCGCGACCTCGAGTTAACTCCGGTCAAAGGCGCTGTTAATACAGTCGTAGCAGCACTCATGACCAACACAAGGGAAAACAGTCCATGCCAGACCACCAGCATCGCTGGGGGTCTGATGAAACAAAGACCCCAGAAATGAGCTCCCACACTCCGAAACGAACGCGGTAAAACAGAGCTGTGATTAATAGGAATACGGTACGGGTACTCGAGAAGCTGCCAAATATTTCTGTAGTTGGAGGTTGCAGCCTTTTACGTGGAGCGACCTCTCTTTTTTGTGCACTTTGCCGAATAAGACTGCTCCAAGACAATGTCCCGGCAATGCACAGCAGGAAGCGTCCACGTTCTGTCTATGTACGATTGGACGTGAGCGTTGTATCATATCAAGGTATATTTTAGAAGATATGTGTCAAAAGAAAGTGGTAACTGTTCACCCATCGACATATTTCTCATAGAATTACTACCGTGTTATCGCACTAGCAACCAAAAAGTCGGTTTCCGGGGGTCATGTCTCAGTCGGCTGCGCTTCAGCGAGGCTGGAGGAAGCCGTGACCTCGGCCGCCACGTGCCTGCGGCTCCTGTAGACGCCCCTGAGGCAGTCCGCACTCGGCGATTCGGCTCAAGGCACGCGCACGAACTCGCGCGATTGGCTTGAGCCCGAGAGACCGAGTCAGGCAAGTCGAAGTTGCGCATGACGCACAGTGGGATCACCACATCGCAAACGGGCAACCATTTCGGGCGCCCGTTGCAGCTACTGGATCGGACTGGACCCCTACGCTACTAAATACTGGTTCCTTGTGTGGTTGCGATCTATTCTGAAGGATGTGTGTGCTTGACTGTGGATGGATGGCGCCGCCTCCTCCACCCGCTTGATCCTTCAAAGCCCTGAAACCAAAGCACTACAGCCTACAGCAGGACGCCACCACCACCGAACCATAGACTCGGTGGGTCTCTTTTAGCCTCGCGACTGTTTCATTGTGCAATTGGCCTCCAAGTCCGCATCCTTCGGTCTCCTTTGCCTCCTCTGCCCATTCGCACCATGGCTCCTGCCACCCAAGTGTCGTCGGCGCCAAGCCCGAATGTGTACACCGCCGTCAAGACCCCGGACGTCGGTGCCGCTAGCAATGACGCCAAGTCCGGCGTGTCCTCGTGGAGCGTTCGCTACCGTTTCCTGGCGATCGTCGCGCAGCTCCTCATCATCTCATCGATCATTCTGTACACGTTCGGCCACACTATCGTGCTCACACCGACTTACACGGACAAGATTGTACCACACATCCAGAGCTGGTGGGGCGTCCCAAAGAAGCAGCCCAAGGGCGGACCAAAAGGCCACGCTGAGATGACCCGCCCAACGTTCTTCACGCTCTTCGCTGTGCTGCCTCTTGTCGTGAGTGTCCTGCTGCTCGAATTCCTGCGCCACTTCAATCTTCGACGGGCGTCTTCCCAGTACATGCTCAAAATCGCGCTCGTGCTGCGACGCAAGCCGACAGTCTTTGGCAAGGTCTCGTACTGGAGCTACGGCGAATGGATCTTTTTCCTGCTGCTCGCGGCTGGCAACATCTTCACGTTCTGCCGCTACTACAAGACCCGCTACAACAAGCTCAAGGCCAAGGGCAAGGCTATCAAGACGAACTCGTACCTCGAAGAACTTGGACTCACGTTTGGCTTCGTTGCGCTCTTCAACATGGCGTTCCTCTTCCTCCCAGCCACGCGAAACGCCGTATGGATGGAGTTTTTCAACATTTCGTACGCCAATGGCATCAAGTACCACCGCTGGATTGGAGTCATCGCGCTGTTCCTGTCCGTTCTCCACACTGCCATGTACTACGCCTCGTGGATCCGTCAGAACAAGTGGCGCAAGGAAGCTCTGCCGTGTTTCAACTGCGATATCGGCGAAGAACACGGCACGGAAGCTTGGATCAACGTGTTCGGAGAGATCGCGCTCCTTTTGTTCTTGGCCATGGGTGTCACGGCCATTCCGATCGTGCGTCGCAAGTTCTACGACGTGTTCTACTACTCGCACCAGCTTCTGTTCCTCGCGATCATCTTCCTGGCTCTTCACTGGCTGTACGTGATCTGGTGGCTGCTGCCGACCTTCCTTCTCTACTTGTTCAGCCGCACGATCTCCGTGTCGAACGCATCGTCGCCAGTGGAGATCAGCGAGCTCACGGCTATCTCGGACGACTTGGTCAAGGTCGTGATCAAGCGTGCGTCCGGTCGCAGCGGCCACTTCCAGGTCGGACAGTTCCTGTACCTGAACGTGCCGTCCATCTCCAAGCTGCAGTGGCACGCGTTCACGATCGCCTCTTCGCCTCGCTCCTCTGCGTCGACTGTGACTGTTCTGCTCAAGGCACGTGGTGACTGGACCACAGATCTCGTGCAGTACGCCAATGAATGCCAGGCGAAGAACGTGCTACCGACTGTGTACGTCGACGGCTTCTACGGCGCCTCGCTCGAGATGTACGATGAGTACTCGACGGTGTGCCTTGTCGCTGGTGGCATCGGCGTGACGCCCATCATGTCGATCCTCGACGACATCACCGCCAAGCTCGTGAGCCACGACACTCTGAAGCAGAAGGTGGTTTTCATCTTCTCGTTCCGTGAGCTGGCGCTACTTGAAGCGGTTGCTCCTGCTCTCGCCAAGCTGCGGGAGCTGGACCCACACCAGCAGCACGTCACCCTCCACTTGACGCTCACGAGCCTGGCCACGGACGCGCAGCTTGATACCTCGCTGTCCCAGCAGAGTGTCCGCTCCACACAGTACGAAGACGCGTCCCTGCAGCGTCGCGCGTTCACGCAGCCTCTGCGCACGCGCACGTTCAAGTCGATCGCGTACATCGCCAGCTTTGTGCTGGCTATCGCTGTGGTTGCGTGTCTTGAGTACGGCACCAAGATCAAACGTCTCAACGCCGACTTCTGGGCGCTGCAGTTGTTCGTGGAGATCATCGTGCTCATGCTGAGCGTGGCCGTTGCTGTCGTCGGCGTCATCTACATCGAGCGTGCGGTCATCTCGCCTTCGTCGACGGCGCAAGATGAGTCCAAGGACGTCTGCCAGACGAGTCACGACGTCGTGCTGGAGGCGCAGACGTACCGGGAGCTGCTGGTCGAGTTCGGTGTGGTGATTGGCCAGCACCCAGACGTGGCCACGCTGCTCCAGGAGACCTACGGAAAGCGCGTCACGCGTGAGGAGACCATTGGCGTGTTTGCGTCGGGCCCCACGGCGCTCAAGCGCGACGTCGAAGTCGCGATCGCCAAGATCGACAGCAGTGCGTTCGACTTGCGCCAGGAGCAGTTCGAGCTCTAAAGTGCATAGCGGGGGCTTCAATGGATCAGCTGAATCCACGGTTCTAGATTTAGAAAAGACTCGCAATAAATCCTCTCCATTCGTTCGCGTTCTCTACGCTAAGAATCTTCAGATCCCACCATCCCACCTCCTTCTTCTCCATATCCGAGTAGGGTAATCAGACAGCCTTCCGTTTTTGTTTACAAACAGGTCGCGCTCCACAGGCGAAGCTTCTCGCAGGCCTGTCTGTAGGAGCGCGCATCACTTCAGCCACCTCCCGGAGGCTACTGTAGAGTACAGTTTGTTTGCGGTCTAAGCCACCCCCATCCATCATCTCTTTCAGTAGGGTATCGATGATTATTGGTCAATCCAGTAAGTTAAACAACTCATAGATTCGTGTTTATGCGGTTTATTATTTTATTGAGTGGCTTAGACCGCGAACATACTGTACTGTATGGACCGAGACCGCCTCAGTGAGGCGGTTTCGAAAGCAGGAAGAAGAGAACTGAAGATAGGAAACGCCCGAAAGCGGAGAGCGCGACATCCTTCGCTTCTCCTTCACTCTTGATGAGTAGATTATCGATGCAATCAATCCTTGCATTCTGACGAGACCGCATTATCGCCGCCCGAAGCAGAAATGAAAAGCCCCGTGTGGCTGCCGCATACGATGTCTAAACACTGCAACACTAGCGATTGCCTTCGAGGATAATGTACAGTAACGTTACTGTTCGCATTGCGTGAGTGGATAAAATGAAGGAACGGTTCGTAGGGGATGCACCTTTCTGAGTGAAGTGCACAGCATCCTCTTTCAACGCCGCGAGGTACTGTACAGTAGGAACTGTACAGTACTGTACGATACAGTCTGTACCCAGCAGCCCATCCTCTGATAACACGGCGAGCCTGTTCGTCCCTTCCCTTCCATGGCCCATCGTCAGCGCTCATCCTCGAGAGTTGACGCCTCCAATTCGTCTTCCGAATGGACTGGTTATGTGCAAGTGAACACAACTTTCTGTTGCATAACCAGGTGTATGACGGAATATGGATGCGAAAAAAGGTGCTGTTGGACAGTTGTATCTCTGGCCAGTGAAGGATCCAACCACCTTGTTTTGAGATTTTGTACCTGTCGGGAGGTTATCAGACCAGCTCAAGATCTTTCGATAATCGTGATCTGGTTCTCGTGTGCAGGCCCAGCTTCGTGTAGACGCACGAATCCCACGCGCGCCGCGTCACGACTGGAGCAAGTCATCTCTTCGTACGTTTCTTCTCCGTTCTTCCCGCGTAAACCAGACCCTCAGAACTGAAGCAGCGAATGGAAGCCGAGGACTGCGCCGTGTAAGCATGGAGAGGCATTCCCGTTGAGTGGAAAACACACACACACACACGAGAGGAGCTTCCACTACTACAGGCTGCTGTATTCTCAGACCCCCCGCGATGGGTGCAGGATACGACATCTACAGTAGATCGAGAGCTCGCCGCGTCGCGCGGTCGTCGTGGATTGGCCTTCGCACGTGCGACTTTTGAATACTACAGTACGTCTGTATTGACCGACGGCAGCCTGGATCGTCAGCCCTTCTTCATGCCGACAAGTTCCCGTCCCTGTGGGCGTCTCCAGCGGTTGGAGGGTTGGACGACAGGTCTCCTTTGCAGTCTTCCCTGGCCATCACTTCGCGATTCTCCACTTGTTTGGCATCCGACTGGCCAGCATGGCTCCCAAGTCCTTCATCGACACTCCAACTCTATCGGAATCGGCATACGCGGGCGTCAAATCGCCCGCGTTTGATCACGTTCAAGAGCCGATAGCTTCGCCGTCGTCAAGGACTGTTCTCTACCGCGTCTTGGGCCAACTCGCCCAGCTTCTCGTGGTCGGTTCCATCGCGACGTACGTCTTCGGCCAGCTCTACGTCTTCACCAACGGCTACAATGGCGGCCTTCGCGTGACGTTGAACGTTTGGTGGGGTGTGCCGTACGCGACCGCACTCACCAACGGCGGCGGAGGCGGTGGCCAAGCCAAGGGGCCGGTGATCGGCCACGCTGAGATGGTGCGACCCACGTTCGTGTTCCTTTTCTTCGTGGTGCCAATGCTGGCGATCGCCTTGCTTGTCGAGTTCCTGCGCTGCTTCAATGCCCGTCGCCTCTCGGCCACGGCCTTGCTTCAGCTCACTCGCGTGCTCCGTCGCAAGCCACGCGTTGCCGGCAAGGTCTCGTACTGGAGCTACGGCGAGTGGCTCTTCGTGGTGGGGTTCCTGCTGCTTGGCAACGTTCTTGCTTTCTCCTTTGGGTTCTCCCGCCGCCTCGCTCGTGCCAACGACACAGCTGCCAAGAAGAAGGCGACGCTGCACTTGGACGACTACCTGGATCTCGTCGGCGTCACGCTGGGCTTCAACGCCATCTACAACCTCGCGTTCCTCTTCCTACCGGCGACGCGAAACAGTGCGTGGCTCGAGTTCCTGAACATCTCGTACGCCAACGCCATCAAATACCACCGCTGGCTGGGCATCATCACCGTCGGAACGGCCGTGACTCACTGCGCGACGTTCTACTGGCTCTGGATCCGCGAAGGCGTGTGGAAGGCTGAGGCGCTGCCGTGCTTTGACTGTCCACTGGACAAGTCCGAAGGCCAGAGCGTGTGGTTTAACGTGTTTGGTGAGCTGGCATTACTGTGCTTCCTGGCCATCGCGTTCACAGCTATGCCGTTCGTGCGTCGCCGCTTCTACAACGTGTTCTACTACACACACCAGCTCTTGTTCGTCGCTGTGGTCTTCGCCGTCATGCACTGGGGTCCCATTGTCTGGTGGATCTTGCCCAGCTTCGTCGTGTACCTCTTTGGGCGTGCTATTTCGAGCTCCAATGCCCTGGCTCCAGTCGCAGTCAAGGAGCTCACGGCGCTGTCTCCGAGCCTCGTCAAGGTCGTCATCCACCGTGCTACGGGTTCTCAAGGCCACTACAAAGTCGGCCAGTTCCTGTACCTGAATGTGCCGGCCATCTCCAAGCTGCAGTGGCACGCGTTCACCATTGCGTCGTCCCCACGTTCCAGCTCGACAACCGCTACTGTCCTCCTCAAGTCGCTGGGCGACTGGACCGGCGAGCTCGTCAAGCACGCCGAGGAATGCAAGGCCAAGAGCGTTCTACCCACAGTGTATGTCGACGGCTTTTACGGTGCGTCGCTTGAGCTTTACGACGAGTACCCGACGATAGTGCTCGTGGCTGGCGGCATTGGGGTCACGCCGATCCTGGCGATTCTCGATGATCTCGCCTCCAAGCTCGCGAACCACGAGACGCTCACACAGAGGATCGTGTTCATCTTCTCCTTCCGCGAGCTGGCGTTACTAGAGGAGGTCACGTCCGTGCTCACGAAAATACGGGAGCTCGACACACAGCAGCAATATTTCTCGTTCCACTTGACGATGACTCGAACGCCAACCGACACGCAGCTTGACACCAAGCTGGCATCACTGCAAATGTCTTCCCCTGTCACACAGTACGAAGACGGGTCCGTTCAGCGCCGAGGCTTTGCTCAGCCACTGCGGTCCCCACGGTTCAGGGCATTGGCGTACGGCGGCGTGTTCTTTGTGGCGTTGGTTCTTGTCGTGTACTTGGAGTTTGGCCACGCCGGAGCCAAGATTAAACGCCATGGCGCTCAACTGTGGCCGCTCCAACAGTTCACGGAGATCGCAGTCGTGCTTCTCTCCTCGCTTGTGGTCGTCGCAGTGGTCGCTTTCGAGCGGATCGTGAATGCAAACTACCGATCACTGGACGATCCGGTCTCTGCCGATGCCAAGGAGTATCAGCACCACGTTCGAGAGAGTGTGGTGAGCCACCGCGAGTCCAGCAAGGCGTTCCTGGTCCAGGCGCTGCAGGTGCAGACCTACCGCGAGCTGCTCGCTGAGTTTGGCGTCGTGATCGGTGGCAAGCCCGCCGTCTCCGAGCTACTTCGACAGGTGTACGAAAAGAAGCACACAGCGACATACCCGACACCAACGACGTCGATCGGTGTCTTCGCCTCCGGACCGGAGTCGCTCAAGCGAGCTGTTGAAGTCGCAATCGCCAGCATCGACAGCAGCGCCTTTGATCTCCACGAAGAACAGTTCGAGCTCTAAACAACGTCAAGAGTTGAGCGAGACAGGACTCACCCAGCACGTGTTGCCACTGGAGAGAGCTTGCCAGCCACCCAAAGTTGCCTTGTGTGTGTTTGTATTGTAAGCGTGGTGGTCTACTATCAAGAGTGCATTTTCATGATTAGCGTAATATAATGCCGTTGCCGTGCATAAGATCCGGTTGTCTGTCATCCTGAGCCAGGCTTCCCCATCTCTGTTTCGGCGCGTGCCTTCAACGTTCCTTGTGCGGTGGACGCACTGCTCTAGCCAATCACGTGGCCAGTTGGTTAGATCCTGAGTCAGCGATACCACCAGAATGACAAAACCAGGTAGTATGTATCTGTCTTCCTTGCGTCGTCTACTCTAATTGATCTACCTTGTTCTGGTACAAAAGTGTCAACTGAGACGATGGTGACGTCAGTCACGGACTGGCAGGCAAGCCGCTTTTCTCCCCCGCTGAACACGAGGCTGATCATCCCGGTGGATCTCCATCTGAGCCGAAGCAGCTCTCGCGGCAAACGGCTCATGTGCAAGCGAGTGCGTGCCTGACCCCACGAGTCACCAATCAGACTAAGGCATTAGTTCGAAGCGCGTGCCGTGAGTTCGAGTAGAGTAGCCACGCAATTGCACGAAGCGATTCAAGGACTCCTATTTTATAAAATAGGAGTTGTTTAAAAATATTAAAATAGGAGTTCAAAAATTGGCCTTGCCTAGAACTGTGCTGTACGTGCGTCGAATCCGGATGGCGTCGAAGTTGATGGAAAGACTTGCAAGAGCCACGTGCCTTGGCCCCGGCGTGGCCACCCGTCGTCGTCTTATTCCCGTCTCATCGAAAGTCACAAGTCCACGACTGCGTGTGAGTCTTTCCAAGTGCCCTTGCTCAGCAGGAGCTTAGACCAGATCAACCGAATCCGTTGGTCTCATTCTCGGATTCACTTCCTCCCACACAAGTCCAAGCCTTCCACTCGCAGCAACGATGGGGACCGCGCAAGTGCCTCTCACGCCCGACCAGGGCGGCTACGCATCCGTCAAGAC
>JAADVL010000208.1:0-42668 GCA_023334995.1 Pythium sukuiense
GACAATGGAGGCTGCCGGCGCTGGCAGCGAGACCCTCGTTGGGTTTATCGACCATCGCTCGCAGCGCATTCACGACTGGATCGACTTCGTCGTGTCCTGCAACATGCCCTTCACGACGACCAAGAACGACACGGCGCTCAAGTACCTGAAGATGGATGGCATCTCCACGGAGACGCTCGTTCGCTACATGACTGGCCTGTACCGTCAAGTGGAATCGTCTGTCGCGGACGATCGAGCAGCATGAGCTCCTCGAGCTATCCCCACCATCAACGACGCTGCTGCAGACAATGATCTGGGCTTTGCAGAGTTTGTGCTCCGGCAGCGCAAGCGTGCGCGACTGTCCACGCCGCAGTATCGTCATCTCGACCGCATCCCCCCGACCTCTAACCTCGTGGAGCGATTTTTCAGCGTGGCGAAGGGTGTGCTTGGTCAGCGCCGCCACGCCATGCTTCCTATGCACTTGGAGATCATCCTGTTCCTGAAGATCAACAGGCGCTTCTGGCGTGCCAGCACTATGTCGGCTGTTGTGAACGAGTGATAGTTTGAAGTACGGAGTGTGCGGACAATAATCCCAATACAATGCAATAACTGATTTCACACACACCGATTCCCCATTGACGTTATTGATTTTCAACAAGCTCCACCGTACAATGCCAATGATATTTTCGGAACCCCTGCCCCACCTAACCGAGCCATAGTACGCCCTTCTTTCGAAGAGAGGTCACACGTTATTCACACCAAATGCACTATCTGTGTATGTCTCGCGGGTGGCACCAGTTAACATTCTCATTCGCAAGCGTTCCCAAGTACGTTGCTCTCATTTCGAATACCGGAAACTTCAAGACAAAGTAAGCCATAGGAGGCAAGTATGTTTCCACCGTAGAAACCCAAATAGTGTGTGTTCTGTCTCAGTTGAGGATCAATTTCTTGCCGAATCGTTCTCAGAAAAAAACTCATGAGTGCTGCTGCTTCCGGCGGGTATCGCCCCGTTCACGCACATACATCCGGTAAAAGCTACGAAACACAACCACATTTAGAACAGCACGACGATCGTACACGTATCGTTTTTTGCTCCAACGGATATGCAGTCTAGCTGGTAGAAAATGGCGAGTTAGTTTATTAGTTACATGGCGTTCACAGCTTGCGTTGAATGCTTTCAATCTGGTCTTTGAGAACTGCTTGGGCACCCTGCAAAGTTTGTGCGACAAGGCCGCCACGACACTCATCGTTATTTTTTCACTCAATCAAAGAAATGCTGCCACGACAAAAACTTGCTACTCATTTTTGTAGTTGTTTCACTGAAGATCAAGATGAGCTCTTGAGCACACGGCGTATCAACATAACTCTACATTGGTTTGATCATTCACTCCAATTGACCCGACACGATGAGACTTGGATCCAGTATGCCGAATCATTGGTTATCCTAATCCAGTGAACATTTTTGAGAATTAGATGATTGTATCTGCGACCAATCCAACATTCTTTCCGTTTTGACTTGACGAAGAGCATTGCTACCATCTTCAAACTCCTTGTTGTGCTTCCGCCATCTTTTCGTGCCTGTAGAGTGCGGTGGCGTCCCAGAACCGCCCATCTCGCTCTCTCACGGCTCAGTCCACTCCCTCGTCATTATTTTCTGTCCCGTCTCTTTCGCATTCTCTGTAAATTACGAGTGTTTTAAACACCTCCGCGACTCCTCATTGGCCAACACTAAGGCTAACCAATGGTTAACTTCTCTATTTGAGCATTTTCGGGATTCCACTTACACCATTTCCCGATTTTCGAGACGAGTAGCCAAGGCGAAATCGAGCCTCTCCGCAAGCCGCGTCGTTCTGCGCTCTGAGACCCGCCACGCCGCTGCTGTTGCGTGTGCCACCTTCGCCTGCGTCTCGTGCATCTGCTCGTGTTTGTCGCGACTCGCGCTCTCTTCTGCTCGCGTCGTGAGCGGTGTTCTATTCTTACGCCTTGGGTTGCTGCAACTCCACCTCGTGTCAGCATTTTTATCAAGTCGATTACCTCCCAAACTTGATCGTCGGCATTTTGGTCGACAGCTTTTTATTGGATGAGCTCCCCCGCCATGGGCGCCACGCCGTTGGATTCGCGCCACGCAGCGGAGCTGCAAGCTGGAGGAGCGGAGGACAATGGTCACCTCCCCCCTGATACTGCAGTGGAGAGGGAGGAGGATGCGGAGGAGCCACGTGATTCGGCGGAGCAGCAGGAGGAGGAGGAGCGCCATGACTCGGCGGAGCATGAGGAGGAGGAGGAACGCACGCCGCCAAGGCCTCGACGCCAGGCTCAGCTCCGTTTTAATGCCAGTCGGGAGGAGAGCGCCTCGGACAGTGATCGTGCCCCCAAGCGTAGAGGACGTCCCCCGAAAAGTGCTAATAAGCCCAAGGGGAAAGATGGCTCTCCGCCGTCGGAGGAAAAGCCCAAGCGGCAGCAGCGCGGGCGAGGCCGGCCGCAGGCCGGAGGCGACACATTGGACTCGGCGGCGGACTACGTGCACGTGGAGGTGGGAGACTGTGTGCTGCTGGACTCGGGCGACGCGGAGGACCACTACGTGGCACTGGTGAGCTCGGTGCAGCTCTCGCAGAGCAGTGAAAAGCCCACGGGGTTCACGGCCCAGTGGTACTACAAGCCTGATGACATTCGAGACGACGTGCGCGAGACCCTTACCGGTGGTGTGTTGCCGAACGAGGTTTTCCTGTCGCCACACAAGGACAAGAACTCTATCGACGCAGTCATCGGACTGTGTAACGTCGTGCCCCCGGAGGAGTATTTCGAGGTCATGACCGAGATCGAGCGAGGGTTCCGCGAGAAAGGCAACAAGCCGTACTACGTGTGTCGATACAAGTACTACCCGAGCCGCTCCGTGAAGAAGGCACTCGAGGCGCTCAAGGACGAAGACATCCGAGGCGGTCTCGGGCCGCAAAAGCCGAAGGTTGGTGACGAATACCAGGTGGCGATCCCGGAACTACGCAGCATGAAGCCGGTACGGCCAGCGATCGAGCCGATTCCGTGGCGACAGGACGTGCCTCGAGGTCCGGACCAGTCGTTGCAAGTGTGGTCGCGACATGTCGTGGCGACCCAGGATCAAGTGTTTCGCCAGTTCCGGTCTCTGCTTGACATGATCCGCTTCGGCGTCGGCAACGTCGTGCGCTGTTACTGTGTGGGCAAGACGTTCCAAGGCCACGTTCGATGTATCGTGATCAAGTCGGCGCCCTCGGAGGCAGTGGAAGTGTGTCTGTCGACGGGGGAAGTCAAGGCGACGGTCAAGGGCGAGTTGTGCTCCACGCTGAGCGAAGACGTGGCGATGAAGATCCTGTATGCGTCTCGGTTTAATTTAACGCTCGCCACCTACAAGTGCTCGGAGCTGCTCGTGGAGTCCCAGCGTCGCGAGCGTGAGGCGTACAAGCAAGAGGTTTTGATACATGGCCAGGTCGCCGCCGTCGAGAAAGCACGACACGCAGCCGCGGCGGCTGCGGAAGAAAGCAGCAATCGCAAGCGAAGAAAGTGAACGAGAAGACACCAGAGGACGAGCCTTCTGGCGCACACAGATCAAGAAAACAACTACAAATTCAAAAGCTCAGCCGAGTAATACACTCAATTCACATTTTTGATCCCTGGGCTCTTTCCGGGACCACACGAGAGCGTCCCGTAGTCTACAGCCGAATGGCGAGCCGCAGATTTACTTCTTGTCCTCGGCCTTTGGCGCAGGCTTCTTCTTGTCCGACTCACGCACGCGCTTGACCTGGTCCAAGAGGAACGCCAGGTCGAACGCCTTCTCACGCAGGTAGTGGTAGCGGTCGCTGGCACTGAAGTGGCCAGCCGACAGGTCCATCTTGAGCAGCACGTCGTTCTGGTCGCTCTTGACGTCACGCAGCTTGGCGACCCACTTGGTTGGCTCCCAGTAGGCGACACGCGGGTCGTACAGACCACTCGTGACCAGCAAGTTCGGGTAGGCCTGGGCCTTGACGTTTTCGTACGGCGAGTAGCTGAGCATGTACTGGAAGTACTCGGCCTCGTTCGGGTTGCCCCACTCCTCCCACTCGCCCGTGGTCAATGGGATCGACGCATCGCTCATCGTGTTCATCACGTCGACGAACGGCACGCCGGCGATCGCGGCCGTGAACAGGTCTGGACGCATGTTGAGGACAGCGCCCATGAGCAGGCCACCGGCACTGCGGCCTTCGCAGGTCATCATGCTCGGGCTGGTCACGCCCGTCTTCACGAGGTGCTCGGCACACGCGATGAAGTCCGTGAACGTGTTGATCTTGGTCTTGTACTTGGCGTTCTCGTACCACGTGCGGCCCATCTCGCCACCGCCACGGATGTGGGCGATCGCGTACACGACACCACGGTCCAGCATCGGCAGGATGGTCGAGATGAAGCTAGGATCGATACAGATCTCGTACGAGCCGTAGCCATACAGGTGCAGAGGCTGGCGGTCCTTCTGGCGCTGGTCCTTGCGGTACACGAGCGAGATCGGCACCTTGGTGCCGTCCGCAGCCGTGGCTTCCATACGCTCCGACTGGTACAGCGAGCGGTCGTAGTTTGGGCACGGCTTCTCCTTGAGGAAGACAAGCTCGTTGTTCTCGACGTCAAAGTCGAACGTCGTGCGTGGCGTGGTCATCGACGAGTACACGAAGCGGTACTTCTTCGTGTTGAAATCGCGGTTCACCGAACCCGATACAGCGTAGCTCGACTCGTCGAACTTGATACGGAACTTGATGTGCTTGCCATCCTTCTCCTTGACGACCCACAGCTGCGAGAAGCCGTCCTGGCGACCGCTCAGCACGATGAAGTCCTTGAAGCAGTCGACGTCGTCGATCTTGACCTTGGAGTCGTAAGGAAACAGGTCCTTCCAGTTCTCAACGCCCACGGCCGTCACTGGCGTGCGCATGACCTTGAAGTTGGTCGCCTTGTCCTTGTTCGTGGAGATGTAGAAGTGGCCACCGTGGTGGTCAAGCGAGTAGCGCACGCCCTTCTCACGCTTGGCCACGAGCTGCAGACCCTTGGACGGGTTCTCCAGGTCCAGAATCGAGATCTCGGACGTTTCACTGCTCGACGACAGGAACTGCATGAACTTGCCACTGCGGGTCTTGCCAAAGTACGCGCTGAACACGTCGTCGTTCTCCGTGTACAGGCACTCGCCGACACCGTTGGATCCGACCTTGTAGCGCCACACCTTGTTCTGTCGGTGAGCCTCGTCCTGCGTGGCGTAGAAGAGCTCCGACGAGTCAATGCCCCACGACAGGCTCGAGATGTTCTCGAGGCGGTCAGGCAGCAGCTCGCCTGTCTTCAGGTCCTTGATGAAACCCGTGTAGGTCTCGTAGCCGTTGAAGTCGACCATGTACGCCAGGTAGCGGTGGTCCGGGCTGGGGCGCACACTCGCGACGTCGCAGTGGTTGTGGCCCTTGGCAATCACGTTCTCATCCAGGAGCAGCTCCTCCGGCGCCGTCGAGGTCGAGGCGTCGCCCGTCTTGGCCTTACGGCAGTGGAACGTGTAGCTGCTGCCCTTCTCCGTGCGCGTGTAGTACAGGAACGGTCCGTGCGGGTACGGGAACTCCTCGTCCGTCTCCTGGACGTGCGAGAGCAGCTCGTTGTACAGGTTCTCGCGCACGTTGGCCAGATGCGCGGTCTTGGCCTCCGTGTGCTTGTTCTCCTTACGCAGGTGCTCCAGCACCTCCTCGTTCTTGCGCGAGTCGTCACGCACGTAGAAGTACGGGTCTTCCATGTAGAGCACGGGCTTCATTGGGTTGGCGCCGCGGTTCTGGCCCGACACGGCGCCGAATGGCACCATGTGCGGACGCTTCTCCAGCACAGGCGGACGCACGGTCTTGGCGAGCGTCGAGTACACGGCGCGGCGCGAGCGCACGACGTACATGGCGGCGGCCACGCCAACGCCCACGCCGACGTTGAGCACTGACGAGAGTTGGCTCATGGAGGAAGAGGCTTCGTCGACAGAGGAAGGTTTTCGAAGAGTGAGCTGTGCGTGTCTTCACTGGAGGGAGCCAAACGAATGAGCGGATCTGCAGCCCAAGATCGGTAGACCATCATTCAGACTTTTTATGGTGCTGATAGGCAACGTAAGACGGCAAACGTCCAACCTTCGTGACATGGGTGATGGCATCCCCCCTCCAGCTGTTTGGAGACTTTTTACAGCTTTTTACCACCGACCCAGAGCGTTGGTAATGGTCAGCGACTCCAGAGAGTCGAGCTCCAGATTCCAGATTCACAAGATCGCGAACCCAAACCCCTACTCAGTTCCACCAGCAAATCCGTGAGTCCAAGCCTCTGTGCCTGAATCCACAACCCTAATGAAGACAATCAGCCTATTCCACCCTCCCAGTTTCTCAGGTTCTCCCAGAACACAAGTCACTTCCTGCCTGAGGGTAGGGTTACGACTGAGTCTCCGAAACGACTTGTTTCCACGCACAAACAGTCGTGTGGGATTTTGTGGACTGCGTCACCCATACAAAAACCAAGTGGTCAGCCTCCGCTCCGCCCCTCCTCTCCAGATCGACTCTCCCCTGGCTTCTTTCCCTCCTCGTTCCTTGGGACGGCGTTTGTGTGGGAAGGCGGCGGCCGTTAGACCTCCGTCAGTCTATCTCTCGCCACGACCCCAAAGGAAAGGAAGGAAGGCACGGAGTCGCAGGAGCCAAGCGAGTCTAAAGTCTAAGCAGGTCGACCGAAGACCCGCGTGTTAAGAACAAGATGTCGCCGCCCCCGCCTCCTCCTCCGCCGTCGAGTGGCGAGGAGATGCAGCATCCACAGCACGCGAGTATGTACCTCACCCCACCGCAACGCCACACGAAGAGCTACGGCTACTCGTACGGCTACATGGCGCGCCGCCGAACGGCGAATGCCGGCTCGGTAGACGCGCAGAAGTCGCCGGCGCCATCCCCGGCGACCTCGGCGTCCTCAGCAGCCTCGCCTTCGCACCTAAGCAAGACCAAGTCGGCGTCCGAGCTGCTGTCGCCTCGTGTGCGCGGCCGCATGGACCCTTACCCACGCTACTCACCTCGCAAGCGTCTCTCGGCCGACTTCTCGGGTGAGTCTAACTGAGGTTACCCGTCCTGGATGGGAAAATGGAACCGGTTACTAACTGTTACATGTGTGGTCTTTAGACGGCACCTACTCTGCTGGCACCGAGAGTCCCAAGAGCGAGAAAGGCGGCTGGCGCATCCACGCCGCTGTCCACGGACCATTCCTCACGGGTCCTCTGGCCAACGACTTCGTGAACGACGTGCTCTCCCCACGCGGCAAGAAGAAAGAGGACTCGGACTTTGATGACTCGGGCCTCCTGCTCTTCCCAGTCGTGCCGGCGTACGTGGCCCCAGCCATCACGCCGGAGGTCTTCCAGGCCTCCATCCAGCCTCAGCCGCAGGTCGAGCAGCAGCCGCAGCCAGAGCCTGACCACTCTGCTGCTGCTGTGGCGCAGAACGACGCGTGCTACTACCAGGAAACCTCGTACAACCAACAGCCGACGGAGGCCCCGACGGCTGAAGCCTCGTGGGATGCGAGCGCCCAGCAGCAGTACTACCAGGAAGGCCACCAGCAGTATTACCAAGCCACAGCCGAAGAGCAGCAGTACTACCAGGCAACCGCCGAGCAGCAGCAGCAGTACTACCAGGCTACGTCGGAGGAGCAGCAGTACTACCAGGCCACTGCTGAGCAGCAGGCTGCGTACTACTACAACGGAGGCTACGATCAGCAGCAGTACGACGCTGGCAACTACGGGTATGAGCAGGCGTACGAGCAGTCGTACGAGCAGTCTTACGAGCAGTACCCGGAGCAGCCAGCGGCTGAGCCTGTGGCTACTGAGACCTCGCACGCTCCGCCAACCGCCGACGAGTTCCCTCCTCTTCCTCACCAGGAAGTGGCCTCTGCTACCTCTGAAGTCACTGAATCTGTGGCCGTTGAACAGGCCGCCGAGCCTGAGCAGGCGGCTCCTCAGTCCCCAGTGCAGCGTCCGCGTGCGCCAAGCTATGCGGAGATTGTCACTGGTACTGCCCAGTCGTCGCCTCGCAAGAGCACGACTGAGGCTTCGGAGGCCCCACGCAAGGTGTCCTTCAACGCCTTTGACCAGCTCTCGGAGGGCATCGCTGAGGCCATGACCCGTATGCTGGCCAAGAACGAGGACTCCAAGAACTCACACGCGGAGGTTGAGTTCACCTGTGTCATCCGACGCATCCAGACGCAGCTCAAGCTCATGGGCAAGGTCACCAAGAACCTGCACTTCGAGCAGGTGAAGACAATGCAAAAGCTGCAGAAGTCGGACATTGAGAAGCTCTCGCTCGAGTCGACCAACCTGGAGCTGCAGCTGCAGATCAAGAAGTACGAGGAAGAGCAGCAGCAGCTGAAGCAGCAGCTCGCGGAGGCTCTCGAGGCGAAGGACCAGCGTCTGAAGGCCGCTGTGGACCAGCTCACGCAGCGTCTCGATGCGCTGAAGTGCTCCTCGGATGCCTCGACGGCGCAGATGGTCTCGGCAATTGATGCTGTCGGCTCGGATGATCTGGAGAAGCGCGTCAAGGAGATCGGTGATGTCCTGGACCTCCTGGTGAAGAACCAGACTGTCCAGCCAACAACCACAGTGCTCGCGCGCAAGAACGACGGCGCCCGTCAGTCGGGTGGATCGTGGAAGTCGGTCGCTCTCTACAGCCTCGTGGCTTGCGCCGCTTCCGTGTCGGGTGCGTGGGTTGGCATCAACTACGCCGACGACATCCAGCACTTCGGCACCGTGCAGCCAGTCGCTCTTGAGGAGGCCGCCGTGGAATCGATCCTTTCGCAGATCACGGAGGACGCCCCTGCCTCGTACGCGAGCCAGATCGTCGAGATCATTGAGAACGACGCTGTCTCGGACTTTTCGAACGTGATCGTTCCAGACGCCATCATTGCTATTGAGGCTGTCGAGGAAGTCTCCGTTGTGGAGGAGATTGTGGAGGTGGAGGTATCTGCTGATCTGTCGAGCACCGCCGCCGTCGTTGACGTCATTGAGGCACCTGCCGTGTCCGCGAACTGGAAGACGGAGAGCGCGCTTGTCATTGCTCCTGTCGTCGAGGAACCTGTCGAGGAGACTGTGGTGGAGGAGACCACTGAGATCTCGGAGGCTGTCGAAGTCGTCGACATTGCTGACGAGGTCGTTGAGACTGCTGAAGAAGTCGTGGCCGTCGAGGCCGTTGCTGTCGAGGCGGTCGCGGAAGTTGTTGAAGCCGCCCCAGAAGTGATCGAGGCTGCCGTTGAGGTTGTCGAGGTCTCTTCGGAGGTTGAGGAAGTTGTCGAAGAAGTCGTGATCCCAGCCGAAGTCGTCGAGGCTGTGGAGACCAACCAGCCTGCTGAGGCGGCCTCGCCTCTGAACGGTCTCGCGCGTGCTCTTGGCTCGCTTTCGTCCACCATCTTGGCCGAGAACGTGCCAGCCGTCGCTCAGGTCGAGGAAGTCATCATTGAAGAGGCCCCTGTTCAGGTCGTCGCGGAGAGTGATGACGTCCGCGGAAGCGTCATTGAGTTGATTGATGCTGAAGTCATCGTTGAAGACGCTGAGGTGTCGAGCGAAGCCGTGGAGGTTGCCCCAGTGGAGGCTGTTGAGTTCTCGAACTCGACCGCCAGCATCTCGTTCGAGACGACCATGACTGAGGAGCTCTCTTTCGTCGCCGTTGAGGAGCCAGTCGCTACTGAGACCGTGGCTGAGGTGCCAGTCGTCGCCGAGGCCGTGGAGGAGACTGCTCGTAGCCGTTGGGCGCAGGAGCAGTTCCTTGTGGAGGTCGGTGCGTCGTGCGGCCTTGATGCCCCAGTTGTGACCGAGGCTGAAGTCGTTGCCGTCGAGGCGTCGGTCGAGGTGGTCGCTGTTGTTGAGGAGCCAATGGAGGTGAGCTCGGAGTGGTTCCTCGAGGAGCAGCCGCTGACCTTCACGCAGCACAACAACGCGTCGACCCTGGCCTTCGTGGAGACCGAGATGATCGAGAAGGTGGACGTGACCGAGTCGGCTCCGGAGGAGTCGAGCCTCGAGATGTGCTCTGCGCCAGTGTTCGACCTCAAGACGCAGCTCCTGACGGCGCTGTAGGCTACCCACTGACTCTAAGATTATTCTTCCCGGGTCCCCCCGTGCCAGGTCGAGTGACTCGGCCGCCGCGACAGTTATTTAGGCAAATGTATGTTGGTCCCCTGTCACTTTCAACCCGTCTTCTCGTGTGTTTGTCATGATAGAAGCGGGTGCGTCTTTGAACAAACCTGTCTCCATTTTTGTGTATGTTTCTGGATATGATAGCCACAATACCGAATCTGCACGAACGCGTCGAGCCGCCCACTCCTGCGGCCTCCAATGGGCTTCTACTTGCTCTCCCCTTCCACAGTGACGTCACAACCGACGAGATCTTCGACTGCGAGGACGGAATCCGTCGCGAGTTGCGGCGTCTTGAGGGGAGTTGAGATCCAGAGGGACCGAGGACACGGGTGGCACGGAGGGGGTTCGTCTACTTGCTCTCCTTCAGGATGTCCACACGCTTCTTCCACCTGCATGGAGCCACACAAAGCCGTCGTCAGTCAGGATGAGTTCCTCTGTGTGTGTGTGCTAAACAAAAGGAGGCGAAGGACGCACTCCATGTACTGGCACTTCTCGTAGGCGTGGCGCAGGTCCTGGCACTTCCACGGCATGTACAGCGTCTCCCGTCGGCACTCGTTGAGCGGGATGAGCAGGCCGGCGCAGGCGTCGCGGTAGGCGATCGGCACCTTGGCATCCACCATTTCCTGGCGCGTTGGCACGCGAGGAGCTGCTCAGTCGAGGAGACAAGCACATGCACAGAGAGCCAGTGAGTCAGCGCGTCGGTCCATAGGCGCCAAAGGGACCCCCGGGGGCCGCATGCGCGCGCACGCACCTTCGTAGTGGTCGTCGTGGCCGCCCATGCTTGCTGTGTTGCGTTCTCTGCTGCTTCGCTCGCCGTCGTCCAGAGCTCCTCGTTCCAGCGGCCACCATCGCACCACCAGGAAACCTTCGAAAAACGATATTGACCTCTGTAATCCGATTGATGACACACCTGGGTGGGTTTTTTGCAATATGTGGGTTTCAGGGAGACTGGAAACGGGTCAAACCCGTAGCTTCTCGAAGAGAGACACGACATCCGACGAGCGATCCCCATTGTGAAGGCGGCAAGATGAGCAGCGTGCCGCAGGAGCTGTACGCGGACGGCAAGGTGGTGGGCGCCAAGGTGCGCGTGCTCACGAGTATGGACGAAAGCTTCGAAGGCACGGTCTTCACACTGGATCCGGTCGCCAACTTCCTCGTGCTCGGTGCGTGCGACTAGAGAGAGAGAGAGAGAGAGTGGCTGGCTGGCATTGGACTCACCGATCTGACGGATGTGTGACGTGGCTTGTGTTGGGCGTGTGTTGGAAACGAAGAGGAGATTAATGCGGATGCGCCTGCCAAGAGCAAGACGCGCATCCTGCAGATCGACGCGCTGAAGAAGATCGAGGTGCGAGCGTGCGGCCTTTCTCGAACGTGGGCTGTCAATTGGCTGATGGGACGGACTGATGGCCTGTGTAGGTTGTGGAGAAGGCGCCTGCGGACGTGAACCTGAGCCTGCCGAACATCAGCGAGAGCGAGCTGCTCAAGATGGAGCAGAAGAATAAGGAGATCGCTGAGCGCGCGCTCGCATCGATCGGCAAGGACGTGTCGGCCGAGGCCCAGGCGATCTTTGACGCTCTCAACAAGACGTACGAAGTGGCTGTCTGTGGTTGCGACGTCAGGGGTATGCAACCGAGTCTGATGGATTCTCTTATATCGTGCAGGATGCCGTGCGAATGGGAGGGCCAGAACATCCGTGTGATGGAGGAGGTGCTCATCAAGCCGCCGTACCAGCCACAGAACTGTGTGAGCAACAACACGCAGGTCCTTTCACGCGTCAAGAAAGTGGTATGTCACCAAGAGGCTGCTGTCGACAGAGCTGCGCGATGCAGAATGCTAAAAGCTGTTGCTGTTGTTGTTGTTGTGTGCCCGGCAGTTGGAAGGCGAGAAGAACAAACTGAGAAAAGCCAAGAAAGTTGTTAGCTAGAAGCGCGTGCCCGATAGGAATCCCACCGTGGATGTTGACATGAACGCAAAGTACACACACACGTGTGTGATAATGATGGGATGGCTATCTGTTTGTCTCTTCTATTTGTATTGTTTGGTTCACGTGTGTTCACTGACAATTGGACACCACATTCACGGCAGCGTCTCAGTCATTTTTCTTCAGCTCATCGTCACCACCGGGCGTTTCCACCTGCGAGGTCGACGGCTTTGGCTCCTCGTTCGCCTCGTCCTCCTTGTCGACAAGATCATCCAGTTCGTCTTCAGGTGATGGGCTGCTGCTGTCGCTGTCGTAGCCATCGACTCCGTATCTGGCTTGCTGGAGAGCACGCACTTCGTCCAGCGTGAGTGAGCGGCCACCGACATCGCCACGCGACTTCTTGAAGAGTCGGTACGTGAGGAAGAGCAGCACAACGGGTGCAATCAGCAGGACGATGAAATCTCCGGTGGGATTCTCGGATTGCTCCTCAAACAGCCTGTAAAATAAGCTCATGAGCCATCCGCCTTCGTCCACATCTGCAAGCACAACAGAAACCCACCGCTTCAGGACGTCCTGCCAGGGCTCAGTTGGCTCGGCTTCTCCTAGTTGACGCGGCACAGAGCCGTCAAAACAGTCAGAGCCCTCGCTGTCGTCATCTCTGCCGACTTGGAACCCCATTTTGGAGCAGAACTCGCCGCCATTCGTCGCAATCGCCGACAGTGGTGAGCACACGAGGGCATTGCCGTAGCACGGCGTGAGCGAGCCCGAGGCACCGTACGAATAGAACTCGCTACGACAGGCGTAGTACCTACAGACCAACAGGTGAGCTGTCGGCAATCGATCTCTGCTTGCACAAGCTGGCGCTTACCATTCGTCGCACAGGCGCGGGCACACGCTCTTCATTTTGTTCGTGCCGATGAACGGATGACACGCCGAGCAAGCCATTTCCTACACAACCCCGCGACCACACAGGCGTCAAACTTACACAATCGACCCACAAATCCATAGCCTTTGCATACCTCTGTGATCTTCTGGCATCGCTGGTTGAAATTGGCGACCACAGGCTCGCGGATCTTGCTAATGGACACCAATTAATTGTCAATGTTTCTCAACTCCACCACATCCACAATCGCCCACTCACAGTCGCAGCGGCAGTGCGTGGGTCTCATTGCAGCACGTGTTCTTCTTGTACTGGCTGCAGACCTCCAGACCTTTGCTCTGTCGCAACACACGCCCCAAATATCAATATCACGGCCGTGATCCCCGCACATCCAAGAGCTACGAAGGGCTTACGCGCTGCATAGGGCGCTGCGAAGAGTCAAATTTCAGACCACCGACCGAGCGACACATGCCAGCGCCACTGTTCTTGGGTTCCGCCACGCAGAGCGCGCCGTGGTGCTCCATAACGAGCGCCAGCACCAGCGCCGCCGTGGCCACGAGCGTCCGCATTTGCATCTTTTCGTCAATGGGGTCAGGTGACACGTCGACCAACATCCGCTGCTTACTAACTTGCTTCCAGTATGCATCACCCTACACAAGTTCAAATATCACACAACAGAGTCTAGTATCTCACAATACGGGACTCACCCATTTCACGTATCACCTAACACAGGGTTGAAGGTGCGTCGTTGAAACGCTTGCTCCCATCGCGAGTCTAAACGAGGAGCTCATTCCCGGACGAGCAGCTCAGCTCACCTCAGGGCACCATGTCGCTGAGTTATGAAGAAGGCATGGCCACGCTGCGCAGCATCTTCCCGTCGTGGGACGCGGAGGTGCTGGCGCAGCTGCTGGAGGCCAACGAGGGCCACCTGGAGAACACCATCGACATGGCCCTGAGTATGGAGCCGCCGCGACCAGCAGCTACGCAGGCTGCTCCCGCAGCTCACACGCCTTCCGTACAGTCGCCACCACCAGCACCATCAACACCAGCGTACGCATCTCCGTCTCACGCCAGTCGCCGCTCTCCACGTGCGTCGCCACGCGAGAAGCCGCCGCGTCGCAGCCGCGTGACGCTGCCGGACGACTTCCTGCGACTGCCCGGAGAGACCGGAGCTGCCACGCAGTCGACGGCGGACATGTCGGAGCAGGAGCGCCAGGACGCGCTGCTCGCGCAGATGATGCAGGATGAGATCTTCCGCGAGCAGTTGTTCGCGGATGAGGAGTTCTCGTCGCACTTCCACGACAACCGCGGCGGTCGGCGCGACTCGGACATGCGCCGCTCGAGTGTGTCGCGAGCGCCGGAGAAGAGCGCGGCTGAGATCGCCAATGAGACGTTCACGGCCATGAGCGCCAAATGGTCCATCATGAGCGAGAGTGAGGCCATCCTCTTTGATGCCTGATCCTTTCTATGAGACTGATGAGAGTGTCTATCTGTCGTATAGCCATGAAGAAGAAGGCGCATGAGATGTATCTAAAGTTCCAGACGCGTGCCGACGCCCCTGCCAAGCAGGATCCGTACAGCCACCGCCCACTGATGGCTGACGACTCGAGCGATGAGGAAGACGGACACGATGCACGTATTGGGACGGCGGATGTGCGCCAACGCCACGCGCACGAAGAGACGACCATGCGTGATTCGGCGTTTTCGCCTCGCACGCGTGCCTCCAATGGCTCTCGGAGAAGCAATGCCGGCACCAACAAGAAGGACGACTGAGGCGTTGACGCTTGCCTGTCAAGGCCAGTCAGGGGAGGGTATCGTGCACGATATGGTCAATACTCCAGTATCATTTATGGGATTGCAAGCCAGATTACGACTGGTAAGACGCAAAGTCGATGAGATCCGATCGCTCCCACTTTGCCTCAGTGGAGGCTGCTGCATCTTCGCCAGCAGCCTCTTGGTCCTCTTCATCACTGTCTTCAAAGTCGTTCATAAGCTCTTCTTCAGCAGAGATCGCTGGCTTCTCTGTCTCAAGCTCGTCCTTGTTAACGGGCTCCTCCTCTTTTGGCTTGGAAACTATCCGCATGTCCACCGCGTTGTCACCGACAAAGTACCCCTGCCAATCCACAACAGTCATGTTAGTATGGAGCACCCGCATCTCCATAAGAACCAACACTGTCTGCGTACATGCTGGCGCCACGCTACGAGCGTCGACGTCGGGTATGGTCCGTGGATCTCGCCATCCGCGCCCTTGTACTCCCACATCACTTCCTTCTTCGCCGGAGTCTCTTCACTCTTCGCCTCTTGCTGGGTTGATGCTCCACCACCGCCAAAGTATGAAGAGCGAGCCGCCGCAGCTTCTTCCTGTTGTTGTTGCTGCTCTCGCTTCTCTTGCTGACGCTGCTGGCGTTGTGCGAGCAGCTCTTCCTCCGCCATGAACTCCTCCTTCATCTGGCTGTACACATCCACCTCTCCGATGCGCATGAGGTAATCAGCGGCTTCCGTGATGCGTTCAAACTGCTCCTTCTCCGCCGGCGTCTGGCCACCAGCTCCGTTCGCATCACCACCCGCTTGCTTTCGTTTGTTGCCACCTCGCGGCTTCGCTCGCTTCTTGCCTGATGCATCCAACTCACAGTGTCAGCTCCTCCATCCACCCTCAGTTCACGACAACCACACGAACTCACCAAGTCTCTGCAGAGCCTGCAGCACCGTCTCGCGCGGCTGCAGCAGCGATGCAAGCAGCTCATTCGCTTGGTCTTCCGTCATCGTCTCGTCCTCCTGCTCGTCGCGGAAGTTCTTCCTGTCCTGCCATCATCAGCACGTCAACCCACATCTCCCAGCCTCCACAGCTCCATTCAGCTCCGTACTTTCGCAGATTTGGCGGCCTCGATCTGCTCCTCCGATAGGATGTCCAGCCACGCCTCTTCCTGCACGCGCTTCTCCTCCTTCTTCCAGATGAAGTTGCCGTCCTCGTCAAAATGGCCCTCCTCGTCCTCGTCCTCCATGTTGAACGCTGTGAAGCCCTGGCTCTCTCCGCCCTCGCGACGACCACCGTTACGACGCTGCTCACACACATACATGAGCCGACACTCTGTCCATCTAATACGCTCAGAAGAAGCGGAGCTACCTCATTTCCGCCGCTGGCGTTGCTGCGCCGCTGCCGCTTGCTCTCCGCCATTCTGATTCCGCAGCTTCGTCCTCAAGTGAGCTGAATAGCTCCTTCCACAAAGTTAACCATTGTACTCATTTAGCCATAACGTTGGGAAGACCTTCGTGCGACATTGCGCGCCTCCTTCATCACCCAACCATTGGAACACATCAAACGACACGAACAGCTACGTCAATCACCTCCGTATCAGCGACCGAGCTCACGCGGAATCCCAGCACCATGGTGCGTCTCCACGCTGCCTAACGGCATCACTGCAATGACCATGAGCTTCTTTAGACACTGGCGACTCCAACCATGCCTCGCTCGTCATTGGTGGTGCATTAGGCTAAGGACAAGAAGACCCGAAAGTTCGCGGCGGTCAAGCGCATGATCAGCCCCAAGGACCAGCGCATGTACGCCTCTCTCTCCGTCTCTCTGTGTCTGCTGCCTAGAGCCACTGGATGAGGAGCTCACGCTTTCGCATGCGTCTCGTTGTGTGTGGCTTTGCAGCAATTCGGTGCGCAAGAAGGTCGCGGAGGTTGAGGAAAAAAAGCGCAAGGCCGAGGCGCCCAAGCAAATGTGCGTGTTGTTTGCCTGTCTCTAGCTAGCGATCTCCTGGTGCGTGCAGCTCACTGTTTACGTGGTGGGATGCAGTGACCAGATCCCGTCGAACCTGTTCTTCAAGTACAACGCGGAGCTGGGCCCGCCGTACAACGTGCTCGTGGATACCAACTTCATCAACTTCTCGATCAAGAACAAGCTCGAAGTCGTGTCGGCCATGATGGACTGCCTGCTGGCCAAGGCCACGCCGTGCATCACGGACTGCGTGATGGCCGAACTGGAGAAGCTGGGCCACAAGTACCGCGTGGCGCTGCGTCTGGCCAAGGACCCGCGCTTCGAGCGGCTGCCGTGCACGCACAAGGGCACGTACGCCGATGACTGCCTCGTGCAGCGCGTGCAGCAGCACCGCTGCTACGTCGTGGCCACGTGTGATCGAGAGCTCAAGCGCCGCATCCGCAAGGTGCCCGGCGTGCCCATCATGTACATCTCCAACCGCAAGTACGTCATCGAGCGGTTACCCGAGGCCAACGCCGCCAAGGTCAAATAGACAGACAGCCATAGACGACGACGACCCGACCCGCAGCACCGAAAAGAAGAGCATGACGATAGCATTTGTATGTACATGGATACATTTTGGAACACTCGCCACCGCCCGACGGGTCACTCGGTCTCTCTATGAGGTGGCTATTTGAATAGGTTGTCGAGTGAAGCGTCGTGTCGGATGAAAGCGACGTCTCCGCCAGCAGCGCTGCCAGTCGTCGGCTCGGTCTCGCATGGTGCCTTGGAGCTGTACGATGCGCAGCTCAAGAACCAGCTCGACGCGTACTATGACCGCACGAGGCTTCTGGCGGTGGTGCAGGACTTCGTGCGGCAGCTCACGCAGGGGTTCGCGACCTCGCGGCTCGTGCCCAAGGACGTGTTCGCGCCGCTTCTTTTGCATTTTCGACTGGCCGAGATCAACGCAATGGAGCTACTTGTGAGTCCACGACCTCGCGACCTGAAGGCACTTGCGGCAATCACTCCACCACAGGAGCTGCTGCTCTTTGACCCGCGGGACGGCCGTAACGTGTCCATCGAGCGACAGATCGCGACCTTCAAAGCCCAGCCGCCACCGTCGCTTGCAGTGTGGGGCTTGCGAAGCGTGCTCGAGAGAATCCCGTACAGTGGCGATTGGCAGCGTAGTGTGGAGGACAAGTACGAACTCGCGGCCGTGTGGGTGGGCGAGAGTGAGACTGCGGACGAAGGGTGCGTCGTGCGCTGCGCGGGGGCATTCGTCGGATATGAAGGATTTTTCCCTATGACCACACGAGCTCATGCGATGGTAGAGATGGAACGCCACGTTGTGGTAATCGGCGAGCAACTGGAGCAGGCGATGACGGCGTTCGCAAGGCAGCTCATCCGCTCGCTGTTCGAGGCGACAAAGAAGAACGCGGTGGTAACGCTGCCTCAGACAGACGCCAAGCTTACGCTGGTGAGCGAGGGTGCAATTCTGATCGCAAACCCGAAGGATCCTAAGCGAAATGACGGCCAAGCCACGTGGACTCTCGAGCGCGTGACAGCGAATCGCCAGGCGTTTGTGGCGGCCGTGAAGATGGCGCTCGTGGCCAACAGGGTCTTCCGGATGGACTTGTTGTATCAACAAAGCTCCACGGTGAGCGGATCCGACGTGAACCCAGACGACCCTGGCGACCTGCAACCCAGTCGCGGAGTCGTGCGGTGTCAAATTGGATTCTTCTTCCACTTCGACGGTGAGTCGCACGTGCAGGCGGGAGGAACAGCAGCTAAAGCCAAGGTGGCACCCTCGAAGAACTGGTCCTTCGTCTCGCAAAGCCGACTCCACGAATCCGGCTTGTTTGTCTCCACTCGCTCCGTGTACGATCTCACGCGGCGGCACTACGAGCAGCAAGAGCGTGATACTGGCGCTGGTAAGCCTGCAGCTACCATGACTAATCGATCCAAGCCCCCACTCGAAGGCTTCGTCAGTGACGTCAATGAATCCACTCGCTCAGGCTTGGAGGCCAGGCACTGGCTCGGTCTGTTGTCAAGTTCGCTTGCCTTTCGACTCGCACAACTCCTGTCGCTGATCGATGGTATGCTCTACACTGCACGGGTCGTCGTAGCGGAAGACGGCTCATCGATAGCGACTCTGGTTTTCAGAATCCTCGGCTCCGCCATTCGTCTCTATCAAAACACGATCCACGAAGTTGTGGAAGATGCATCGATCGGTCGATCCTCGTCACTTCTAAAAGGCTTGAGCGGCATACTTCGAGACATTTGCAGCCTCTCACAGGACGATATCCAGCTTAAGAATGTCGACGCCTTCTACCAACAGCTCCAGTGCAGTCGCGAGGCCATCGACTGGATTTTCAGCGGCGCTAGTTGTGATTTTCGCCGTCTCGTGACCCTCACAGCCATCGGTGACACAGCTTTGGCTGTGGTACCACGCGCTGATCTACGCGTGGACATCGCTGCTGCAATCGAAGAGCGGTGCTACCCGCCTGCGATCGTGGCCGAGACCGTCTTCGCTCAGTATCTTGTCAACACGCGGCTGGACGTCGCGCTCGAGCGGTCGCTGGTCAACACTGTCGTCTGTGGACTCCCGCCGAACCCATTCGTTCCGTTCAGTGGCCATCTGCGCGAATTCGCAGCCCAATTCTTCCTGGAACGAACCACGCAACGCCTACAAGCGACACGGCCGGTGAAAATCGAGGCTGTGGACAGCGTGGGCTTTGTGTTGCAAGCGCCAGGACCATTCAAAGAGCTTGTTTCGGCCAATCGTCGGCTTCTACAGCACCTGAACGTCGTAGCACTCACGGATATCCACGTCTCTTTGACCCAGCACCAAGTGCTCCGCTCAGCACCGTACAACCCGTCCAAGGCTTCGTACTCGGCGCGTAACTTCTCGTCGTTGCTGGTCGACGAACCAAATTTCAGCATACCAGAGCCATTGCTGGATGAGATTCTCACCCAGCAGATCGAAATCGTGGACCATGTCGTCATCGAAGGCCCAGACCACAGCCAAGCACTGTGGTTCTTTGCTGACGCAGTGGGTCGAGACGTCCAGCGTTTGCTGGCAAACCAATCAAATGGATCAGCTCAGTTGGCTCTATTGGATCCAAGCGGCAACGTTCTCACGACCGTCGAACTCCGTGACATCCAGACATTCGAGCAGCTCGTCACGGAAGCCACGCCAAAGCAATGCACGCTTCAGATCACACTGTCGCCTGTGGTTGCTGAACAGCGGACGCAAGAGCAGCGAGTTGAGCCGCTGCTTCGGCTCGTGACCAAGAGCTACTTGTTCCACCACGTCTCGCTCTCACCAGCCTCTAGCCACTCCAGCAGTATCAGCCCTCGCGTCGCGTTCCGCCTCAGTACTTTCGCAGTGTTCATGGAGGTCGAGTCAGCCAGAACAGCGTTGACGTTCGTGAGCTCTCAATTGCCTTCGCAATGCGAGCTTGCACATCAAACGAGCTACTCGCGAAGGGCAAGTGATCAGAACGACAGGCTCCGACTGGAGTACCTCCACTGGATCTCCTCGGCTTCAGACGCTCCATCAGCTACCGTGGCTCCGCCTCCTGCTCTGCTGATTCGGCTTCTCGACGTGGTGAGTGCTGCATGCCTTGTTGAGTCTTCTCTGATCTGCTGATCACCATCAATCCGTAGGAAAAGACGCTGCGTTGGCTTCTCGACAGCATCGCGAATCCATCGACCGTGGGTTCCACTCCTCGCTCTGTGGCAGACGCAGCTGCCTCACTCTGCGTCAGCATGCTGCCTCGGATTGCTCAGAGTATCAAGCGACTGCTGCTGCCTGTGGTCGAGAGCATGGGCTTCGTGGACGCCAGCAGCGTCAAGGACACTCTGGCGACCGTGGGTGCACTTGTCACCCAGCACACCACAGCGGACGCGTGGGTACAGACTGCGGAAGACAGCGTTCGCCGCCTGTGGGTGCTACTGAGACTCGTGCGAGTGGCTCGATACCCGTACACAGATGCTGCTGACTCACGGCATTGAAAGGCAAGAAGGGCAGCGCGTTCCACATAAATCAGGTCAAAAATGTGCTTCAAGTGAGACCGTGGGTTCAACGCCTGGGACAGGAGGGAAACATCCTGAGATAGTGACTAACTGTTCTTAACACAAGGCTTATTTGTACGCTAACACGATCTACCACTAATGCGTCTAGTTCTTATCGAATTGCATCGACTGGAGATTGAATCCTGCAGTCGCTCCTAGGCTCTGGCTCTGCTGCCATGCATGCAACGAACTCCACGACAGCCTCCCGTCTTCGCCATTGGTGACTGCTCCTCTGTTCCTCATTCTTCGATTTGCCGACTGCATCCCACTCGACTAAACTTCCTCCAATGTGGCCGACTTCACGCTTCCGCTTCGCCTTGGCCTCCATCGCCACGGCGACTCTGCTGCTCCACGCCGCTGACGCCAACAATGCCACGGAGCCGGCACCTGGCACTGCTACTGAGACCACCGAGGGCTCAGGGCCGAGTGTCAATGGCTGGTACCCGTGTGCGTTCTCCACGGAGACCGACCCCAGCTACGCGAACATGCCGCTCTTCGAGTGCGCGGAGGTCGAAGTGCCGCTGTGCTACGACGACGTCTGCGAGAGCGACCGCCTGATCAACTTGTTTGTCAAGCGCCGCCTCGCGACGATCCAGCCAAAGGACCCCAAGGCTCCGCGTAAGGCGCTCATCAGTCTCCAGGGCGGACCGGGTTACTCCGGCGTCGCGAGTAAGTCTCTCCTCGCGACTCATTGAGCCTTCCGATCTCACGACTGACCCCGTGCTTGTGTCTCTTTGTAACAGTGGAGGGAAAGATGATCGGCGTGCAGGACGAGACCATCGATTACTACACGTTTGACCACCGCGGCACGGGACGCAGTGAGTTCCTGGAGTGTGATGCTGCCCAGGCTCTCACGGCCGGCAGCCCTGACGGCACGGGCCTCTCTATTGAGGAGCTCTCTTCGTGCCTCAAGGACGTCAACACCAAGTACCACGGCCAGGCTGCCGCGTTCTCCACGACCAGCGCGGCCATGGACGTACGTACGATGATCGACACGTTCATGGCAGACCAGAAGGTGTACGTCGCTGGCTACAGCTACGGCTCATACCTGGCGCAGCGGATCCTTCAGCTGGAAATCCCTCAGATCCACGGCTACATCTTCGACGGCGTGGACGTGCTGTCTGTGAAGGGAGACCCGCTGGAGAGTGCCAACTCGCACTGGAACCTGGCCATCCAGGCATCTGGACGCCGTCTGCTGGAGTACTGTTTCGACGACGTGAGCTGTCCGGTCAAGTTTGAGAAGCGCGAGACTGTGCTCGAGGAGATGGTCAAGCTCATCGATGGCCTGGACGTTCAGGTGGACACCAACGAGTGCGCTAAGGCGTTCCTCACAGGCGGTGCGGACAAGCCATCGGTGGGCTTCCGCACGTGGGGAAACTCACAGATCACCGACACGAGCGCACGCGCTGCGGTGTTGCACGCTCTGGGCCACGTGCAGCGCTGCAAGACTGAGGATGTTGTCGCCCTTCATCAGATCTTGGGCTCCGCCCAGGCCGCTGAGACTGAGAAGAAGAAGAAGCTCCGCGCCAAGAAGCACCACGCCAAGAAGCACCAGTCCAAGAAGCACACGAAGAACATGCGTGAGGGTGGTGGGACGCCTGACACGCTCAACGGCCCTAGCGACCTGCTGTACAACGTGGTCGTCAACTCGGAACGCATGAGCGAGCCAGTGCCCGTCAAGGCCGAGCGTGAGGGCTTCTTCACTGGAGGTATCGTCGGCGATGAGCCCACGATGCCTGTCCTCAAGTACTGCCTGTACACTGGCTCCACGGAGCCGGCGTGTCAGGAGCTCGGTGGGGATCTACCGGAGGGTGACCGCGTGACCTTCTCGTACAAGCACGACAAGTACCACGACAAGCCGCTAGTTCTGCCTGCCCACGCCAGTGCGCTGATCGTGAACGGCGGCCTGGACTTCCAGACGCCGATGGAGTTCGGTGAGCTGCTCAACCAGAAGCTCACGGCCGCTGGCTCTGGCCGTGGCATCCTCATGGTCAACTTCGACTACGGCAACCACTGCGCCGGTGAACACGTCCCGGGAGAGGAAGGATCGCCATGCCGCGACGCCATTCTGTCGGCGTTCGTCGCGAACGACGGCGACGTCGCGGCCGTGGACACGGGCTGCATGGAGAAGCTGCCAGGACTGTCATTCGCATAGAGGCATACCCTAACAACCTTGGTGCATTTTTGGTGACTACGTTTTGAGCTCCGTTTTACGTGGCGACTGCCACCGTGGCTGTACCACGTCACAGATCTGTGACATGCTACGAATAGTTCGACAACACCCGTCACTTGGGTGTGCAGCCAAGTGGCTCTGATATATTCGCCAAAACAAGGTGGATTTGCGGCCAAATTCACCCCCTCACAGCTCAATAGTGACATAGTCCTTATCGAAAGATAAAATGAATAATCAGAGCCACTCAATGTTTCCCTCAATGTTCTTAACACGAGGCCTGATACAGGCCATGACACGCATCGGCCGCCGGAGCTGGTCTCACCTGAGCGGATCCCCTTAGTCATTCGGCAAACGCCTCTCTTCATCGCCGTTCCCTCCATCCTTCTCATCGTGACGTCCATGTGGCCGTCGTCCTGCTTCCGCCTGTGCGCGGGACTCGCGCTGCTCGCTGGCGCCACCGCCGCCGCGCCGTCCGCGCGTGTCAATGGCTGGTACCCCTGTGCGTTTTCCACCGAGACGGACGCCGAGAGCTACGGCACGAGCTTCGACTCCATGACGGTGTTCGAGTGCGCGGAGCTGGAGGTGCCGCTGTGCTACGGCGGCGTCTGTGACAGCGACCGCCTCATCAACCTCTTCGTCAAGCGCCGCCTGGCCACGAAAGCAGCGGCGGATGATACCAAGACGCCGAGAAAGGCGGTCATTTTGATCCAGGGCGGACCTGGATTCGCGTCCCCCGTCAGTACGTGGCTGCTGCTTAGTGTCTGAGGAGACTGTGACACGATGCTAATGGCTGTTGTGTGTGTGTGTGTGTGTGCTACAGTGGAGAGCTATATGATCGGCGCGCTGGACGAGACGGTGGACTACTACACGTTCGACCACCGCGGCACGGGCCGCAGTGAGTACTTGCAGTGCGACGCCGCGCAGTCGCTGACCGCCGGCAGTCCAAATGGCAAGGAGCTCTCACTGGAAGAGCTGCAGTCGTGTCTGCAGGACGTCAACTTCCAGTACGACGGCCAGGCAGCGGCGTTCTCCACCACCAGCGCCGCCATGGACGTCCAGACGATGATCGACACGTTCATGGCCAAGCAGCACGTGTTCGTCGCGGGCTACAGCTACGGCACGTTCCTCGCGCAGCGGATCCTTCAGCTGCAAGTTCCTCAAGTACGAGGTTACATCTTCGACAGTGTGGACGTCATCACGACCGACAAGGATCCGTTCCAAAGCGCCAACTCGCACTGGAACCAAGCCCTCCACGCGCCCGTGCGTCGTCTGCTGGAGTACTGCTTTGACGACAAGAAGTGTCCTATCACGTTCAAGTCGCGCGACACGGTGCTCACGGAGATGCTGGATCTTGTCGACGCTCTGGACGGCCAGGTCCGATCCAGCGAGTGTGCCAAGATCGTGGTCCAGGGAGCTGGCTACGAGCAGCCTTCTGTCGGATTCCGTACGTGGTTCAGTGGCAAGATGGGTGTGGACGACCGCAACCTGGCTCTTCAGGCTCTGGGCCACCTTCAAAAGTGTCACAAGGACGACATTAAGGCCCTGCGCACCATCTTCCTGGGTGAAAAGGACGACGAGGCGACGCCAGACGCTGCTGTGCCCGACACGCTGAACGACATGAGCGCGCTGCTGTACAACGTCATCGTGTTCTCGGAGCGATACAGCGAGCCGTCGCCCACCAAGGCCGAGCGTGATGAGTTCTTCTTCGGCGGCCTGGCGTCCAGTGATGATGCCTCGCCGGCGCGTGAGTACTGCGTGTTTACGGGTGCCGACGACGAGGCTTGCAAGGAGTTTGCCAGTGAGCTGCCGAAGGGCAACCAGACCTTCTGGTACGAACACGACAAGTACTTCGAGGCACCGCTGCAGCTCCCAGCCCACGCTAGTGCTCTGATCTTCAACGGCGGCCTGGACTTCGCCACGCCCATGGAGTTCGGCGAGCTGCTCTACAAGAAGCTGGGCAGCTCTGGCCAGGGCACCATGATGGTCAACTTCGACTACGGCACGCACTGTGCCGGAGAGTACGTGCAGGGCTCGCTGGGAACGCCGTGCCGCAACAAGATCCTGGCCGACTTCGTGGCAAATGACGGCGACCTCGAGGCCGTGGACACCAACTGCATGGAGAAGCTGCCAGGCACCACGTTCGGCCACTAGGGCGATTTTTTGGGGACAGTTTTGGAACCTGAATTTTGGGAAATGAATCGTGAAATTGATTGATTTTTGACATTGAGCTGAGTCTGAGTCTCAAAAATCGGCCTCGGCCACTCTCCAGTTGGTGTCACCATGCGCGTGAGCTTCCTCGTGTCATGGACTATGATGGCGGTGGGCTGCGCGTCAGCACAAGCTGTTGCAGCAGCTCTTTCGTCGGTGCGGGTGAATGGGTGGTTTCCGTGTGCGTTCACAGTCCCGCAGTTCGATTCCGACGCCCCGCGACTGCCGTTTGAATGCGCCAAAGTCGAGTTGCCGCTGTGCTACGATGGCATTTGCAAGGGCAACACGACCATCGACGTGTTTGTGAAGCGGCTTGTGCGGAAGAAGCCTCATGGTTCGAAGAAAGCCGTTCTCTTGGTGCCAGGCGGACCAGGCGCGTCCTCGGTCTCCAGTAAGTGCGAGCTGACTAGCATCCAAGGAGCTGACGTGTCCACGTGCCTAATCAGTACAGTGTCAATGGTTCTGAACAGTTGAACAGCGGATGACGGCACTGAGTGACAAGCTGAATGGCTCCGCCGACGTGTACACATTCGACCATCGTGGCTCAGGACGAAGCGCCTTTCTCGACTGCCAGGCAGCTCGTGGGCTCAACGACGACCGCTGGCAGGCCAGCGACATGACGGATAAGCAGCTTCGCCACTGTATCGAAGACCTCGCCTTCCAGTATCCTGACCAGGCTGCAGCGTTCTCGGCCGCGAGCGTCGCGATGGATATCCGCGAGATCACGAGCATACTGTTGGCAGATCATGTCGTGTTCCTGTTCAGTTTCAGCTACGGCACGTACGTCGCCCAGCAGGTCGTGAAGCTCCAGGTTCCGCAAATCACAGGCTACATCTTCGATTCTGTGGACCTCGAGTCTTCGTCGGCTGATGCAACCATACAAACAGATCAATCGCACTGGAACGAGGTGATCGTCAGCCCGACAAAGCGACTCTTGCAGCATTGTTACGACGATGCGTCGTGTCCACTGAAGTTCAAGGCCCGAGACCGCGTGGTTGAAGAGCTGCTGGCTCTGTATGAAGGGCTTGATAGAAACGCGGCAAGCAACGCATGCGCTCGCTTCCTTCACGCGCTCCGACCGACTCAGCGGCCGTCCAAGACCCTGCGTGACTTGATATCAGACGCCGTGGCGTCAGTGAACGAGCGTATGGATGTCATCAGGACCCTCGCGAGACTCCAGCGATGCTCCAGTGAAGATCTCTCGGCTTTACGGGCTGTGTATGACGAAGACGACGAGAGTCGCATCAAGAGAAGCCGTGTGAACGTGCGTGATGTCGATCGCTTCGAGTCCACAAACATGCTTCTCCACTACACAATCGTGAGCTCCGAGCGATGGAGCCGACCATCCGTCTCCAAGACGGAGCTGCAAGCGATGTATACAAGCGGGCCTTTCTCAGTGGAGATTGACGAGTATCGCACACGCTACTGTCTCTTCATCGGCGCTACAAACGACCCAGCGTGTTCCGACGTCACCATAGACGACACGGAGGCTTCGAGAGCCGCCACTTTTGCTCACACGAGTCCGAAGCTCGTACCACAGACACTCAGAGACAGTGCGAGTGCGCTGATTCTCACTGGTGGCTTGGACTTCGCGACGCCGTCCGAGTTCGCGGAGCTACTCTTTGAGGAGCTTCTCGGGGGCTCAGGTCGCATGCTCGTGACGTTTGACTACGGGACGCACTGCGGTGGTGAGGCTGCAGAAGAGGGCGACACGATGAGCTGCTACTGGGATATCGTGTCCCAGTATATCAAGGCGGACGGAGACGTCCACACTGTGGACACGAGCTGCATGGAGAAGCTCCCAGGACTGGTGTTTCCGAAAGTGTAGCCATGTCGTTTCTCCCAAATATGATACCGTCATTCAAACGGGATAAGTCAGTATAAGGAGGTTTCGCGACCAGCTATGTCACTATTTTCACAACCAAAATGGCAATGGCGTCTCTGATGACCCGCATGTCGCCGACGGCGGCGGGTACTGCGGCTCCTACAAGCTCCGAACCGCGCGTACCAGAGCTCCACATCAAGTAAGAAACCCTATTAGTCCATATGCTTCTCCTCCGGTGTTAATCGGCGTGCTGTGGGCTGTGGACTGTGCTTAGGAACTTCGTGTCGTCGGCCAATTTGGGCATGCGCTTCGACCTCAACAGCCTCGTGACCAAGTCCCACCGCAAAGCGGAGCTCGTGCCCAAGAAGAACTGCCTGCTCATGAAGCTCCACAACCCACGGGCCACGGCCATGCTCTTCGCGAACGGCAAACTCGTGTGTTCCGGCGCGAACACGGAGGTCGACATCAAGAACGCGGCCCGCAAGTTCACGCAGATCATCCAGAAGATGGACCATCCGGGCGTGAACCTCATCGACTTCAAGATCCAGAACGTCGTGGCCACGTGCGACGTCGGCTTCCGCGTGCTCATGGAGGAGCTGTCGTTTGCCCACAGCGATTCGTGCACGGTGCGGTCTCACCTCCATATCTCAAATGTGACGAATCGGTTCCTAAATTTTGCGCTTCGCAGTACGAACCGGAGGTGTACCCGGCGCTGATCTACCGCCTCGAGCGTCCCAAGGTCAAGATTCTGGTGTTTGTGAGCGGCAAAGTCGTGTTCACGGGCACGAAAGACCCGCGCGACCTGCGGACGGCGTTCCTGGCCATGCTGCCCGTGCGTACTAGCTCAGTTGTATCAGGTGGATTTGATAGCGCCTCATTAAGTGGCTGTCTCTGTGTAGATCCTGAGCCTGTTCAAAGACGAGAAGCAAGTGGAACAAGGCACGTCGGAGCCAGCCACGGGCATCAAACCGGAGGACGACGATGACGGCGACGATGCCAATATGGACGACTAGAGAAAATGACTAATATACGTTTGATTTGGCCAGAACTGGGGTGCTCACTTGCGTACGTGTAGGTACTGGACGGCGTGGATCAGACTGTCGCTCAGCAGTCCCGTGGATTCTCTCTCCCCGCCATCCCAGCGCCTCGTTTGTCGCTGCTGGCCACAGCCTAGCTTTGCCAGTTTCGCTTCACGCTCCGCTTCCAGCCTCGCGACTGTTGTTCGAAGCTTCTGTCGAGTCGCCTCCTCCTGAGCTCTCACCCACGCACTCATCTCTGGAGATCTCTCAGCTTCCTGCTGTAGAATCGTACTCTCATCATGATGATCTCGAGGTCTCGTCCACGCCTCCATGAGTTGCTGGGTTCGACGCTGGTTACGAGCCACCACCTTCGCACGTAAGGCGTCTTTCTTCGCCCGCTCATTGTCCTCCCGCTCTCGTCTCAGGCGTCGCCGATGCTCTCTTCGCCGTCTCCGCAAGCCACGGTACGCTTGTTGGATCACCACTGCAGCTCGTTTACATCGCAAAAGCTCAGCAGCTTCGCCACGCAACTCCTCCACTCGTCTTGCGCGTGCCTCCACCTTCACGAGTCGTTCGACAAGCTTCGCTTCGGCCGCCAGTCGTTTTTTCTCTGGTGAGAGCAGTCATCAAGAAAGTCAAAACTCCATTGTAGAACCCACAAGAGCTGTATTTTCGCCTCACCTTTGCGTCCCAGGTCTCTCTTCAGCGCCTCACTCGATGTCCACTGGACGGAGAACCCCGCCGTCTCCTCAGTCTCTGCCGCTTTTGAATCCACGCGTCTCAGTGCAACCTCCACGTCTCCCAGTCCACTGGCGAAGTGAGACTTGAACACCACCTCCTGGGACCCGCCAATTGCCTCCACATCCTTTGCACTCAACTCAAGCGAAGTCGCTGCAACGAAAGCGATCCGCAGCTTTTCGTTTTTGGTGCTACCGGGCATGGCCTTGGCCACCAGGAACACGACGATCTCCACGGGCACCGTGCTCTGTTCGTCGTCCAGCGCCACCACCACGCGGGAAGCTGACGCAACCTCACTGCTGCTGCCACCCCAACGAACGCTCGTCATCTGCCATCGCTTGTTGGCTTCAGTAGACAGCTTTCGCTCCGAAGCCTCTAGGCTTCCACAGCTCACGGCCTGGGACGTCGGTCCTGTGCGTCCGATGGCGCGTTCAAGCGCTAGGAATCCATCTTCAGTCGCCAGTGAGCGGTTCGAGAGCCACACGTGGGCTCTCACCACGCGCACTTGCACCTGCATCCTTCAGCTTCCTTCACGCAATGGAGATCACTGCAATATCGGAGACCATGACTCAAAAATAGGAAGCAGAAACGAGCACTGAGATGGAATGGATCTACAATGTCGACGAGCGACTCGCTTCTTGTTCATAATAAAAAAGGAGGAGAATCGGAGAAAGCGAAGAGAGCGAGCGGCCTCGCGACGATGGGGAAGGCTCACGACGGCGGACGCGACGACTGACTGACTATCACACACTAACAACACGCGGCAGAGAGGCTCACTGGGTCATGGAGCGCTCGCGGCCGTGCTTGATACAGTAGCCGTTCTTCTGGACCCACTTGTCGCACCCGTCCTCCTTGCACTTGATGCCGCCGCCGTGGCCACGGCACAAGCCCTTGGACTGGGAGCTCTTCGGGCAGTTCGGGTGCTTACATCGGGCGCCACCTCCGTGGGCCTTGCACAGACCACGCGACTGGGCAGTCTTCTCGCAGTCCTCGAACGAGCACGGCGTGCCGCCGCCGTGGGCGATGCACTTGCGGTTGGCCTGCGCACTCTTGTCACAACCAGGGTGCGAGCAACGCTTGCCACCGCCGTGCGTGCGGCACAGTCCTCTCGACCGCGCGATGTTGTTGCAGTCAGCGAAGCGGCACACGCGGCCACTGCGGCTGCCGTTCACACCACCCAGCTCGCCCATGGCGCTGCCGGCAGGAACACTCGAGCTGAGGCGCATCATGAGTAGTGCTGGCTCGCGCTCGTCCTCTTCGGACGAGTACGACGCGTTGGTGACGCTGTCCGATCCGTCGAACGACTGGTGGCGTGCGAGTCGGTCCTGCAGGTACGAAAGCCCTGGGAGCGAGTGCGAGTACGGCGACGACAGGTTGTGGTGTGGCGACGGCAGAGAGCTTGACAGGCTTGGCAAAGGTGTGGACAGCGAGGACGGAGGTGCCGAGATCGGACCGAGGTGCGGGGATGGCGAGGCGGAGGAGGACTCTGGGATTCCGCTGCTTCCACGCAGCGATAGAGCGGACGGACGCGAGGCGATGCCCATCTTCAGGTTGCGAGGCGAGCCGGCACGGAAGGCGTTGAGCGACGGCAGGCGAGGGCTGTTCTCGATGGAGGTGGCGAGCGACTGGCCGCTGGGGGAGGGGCTCTGGATGGAGCCGAGGCCAGCGGAGCTGAACGGGTTCACTGGCGGCTTAGCGTTGCCGATGGTGGACTTGGCAGGGGCTGAGAGTGCGAGGCCGGCGAAGGGCGAGACTGGCGGGATCGTCGGCGGCGTCTTGAGTGGGTTGAGCTGGTGGTGCAGCGTGGAGTTGGAGGACGAGTCCGAGTACGTGAAGGCGTGGTTGGAGAAGCTGTTCTGGAGGGAGGACTGCGACTGGAAGGGGTGCGACGGCGGCGGAGGAGGCTGGATCCGAGGGAGACTGAGACCCTGCGGCTGCGTGCGCGTGAACTGCATCTCCTCTCGCTGGAATTGGAGCTGCTGCGCGAGCTGCGCGTCGTCGTCCAGCATGTCGTCGTCTCCGTCGGCGTCGCGGTGGAGGCTGCTGCGGGCCGAGTGGTGGTTGTAGTGGTGGCTGGCACTCATGGACACAGGCCGAGACATGGACATGGGCACCATCATGAAGGAGGAGGGCGAAGGGGACGCCGCGGAGGAGGAGATGGAGGAGGAGGCGGATGGCGGGGGGAGCGAGAACGACGACGAAGATGTCGAGGAGGAGGACGCAGAGGACGCGGTGAGCTCACGTACGCGGTTAGACGAGTCCACAATGCGGAACTTGGGCGTGCCGTCGATGTCGACGTCCGGCTCGCGGTGGGGCTCGTGGCTGCTTAGCATGTCCATGGAGGAGCGGATCCAGTCCATGGCGGAGTAAGAGAGAAGAGGACTGAGGGCCTGAGGGGAGGTGGAGGGGAGGCGGAGGGGGTGGAGTGTGAATGAGCTCTTCGCTCTGTGACCGGTCTAAAAGGCAATTGGGGGAGTAGCGGACGGGATGGGCGGCGCGTCGCAGTGACTCAGCGGATAGAAGGGGCGGGGAGAGGACCACCCACGACCCAAAAACCCAAAGATCCTGATGGCTGCTGAGACGCTTGGCATTCACAGCCACCATGTGATTGGCCAGATTGCGAAACAAGACCATGAAACGCAGACGAGACGTAGAAAGGGGTAGGTGTCCAAGTGGTGTGTGAGACAAGTCTTTTGAGTTGCGACTTGAGGGGGTTGAGTGCGAATGATCAATCAAGTGAAATGCTTGTGATCGAGAGTGGGAGGATCCGGAGATGGGTGTCCTTCGAGGTCGCCCGCAGCTGAAAACCTGGAGGAAAACCACACGGACCCACAGATCGCTGGCTGCTGTTGTTGTGGCATGGAAGCAGCCTGGGGCACCAGACAGCACTGCCACCGTATCAGCATGGATAACGATGAGAAAGCAAAGGCCTCGAATCCAAAACAATTGTTTTCTTCCAGCGGCCAGCATATTCCTAACAGACATTTCAACCATCAGTGCCAAGGTTTCCGACGTTCAAGTCCCGAGTGACCAGATCCGGCGCTGAGCCTCAGCCAGCGGCTTTTCTGAAGTGGAGTAACGGACAGAAAAATGACGATGTGGAGGAAGCTCTTCCTCCTCCTCTCTCTCTCTCTCTCTGGTCTCGTTTTGGCTCCGTTCAACCAAATCGACCCAGATCTGATCTTATGATCATCTCGCGTGTTTGGGCGTTTTGTCCCTCTGATGGAGCTTTGCGCGACACCACACAAAGCCGGATATCAGCGGCTGCGCTGCCGATCCCGCACAGCTTCCGTTCCATTCTTCGGCTGGCACTGGGTTCAAAAGTCCCCATTCTCAATGAGACAGCGAGCCGGTGCTTGTGGGCTCCTCCATGAGAATCTCAATCGATGGGTACCGGTACTGTATGGAAATTGTCAAATCCCTGGAGAATCGTTCGTCCGGATCCTCACTCAGTACTTGTACACCTGCGAGGAGACTGGATCCTGACTTTCGCATTTTTCCGGTTGTTTCTTGAGCTCCTTCCAGCTGCATGTGATGTGGCGCTGTTTCGTTCCCACGGTGGAATCCCACCACAGCACGAAACCCCCAGAGACAGGAGGGAACACTCAAGAACGGAGTTTTACGTCGACGACTGTTCTGAGTGGAGCGAAGTGGTTGCAACTTGAGGGAAACGGATCTCACAACTTTTCGGTCTGGGTCGCTTCTCTTCGTCCATCGACTCACAGGTGGCAGCACAACCAAGCCGCTCCACACAAAGCCAAGCGGAGAGCAGATCGACAATCACGCGCGAAAGAGGCCAGCTGCACGGCTGCAAGCACCTCGCACAAACATTGGCAGAGAGTGTGGTCTCCCGCACGCAAATTCTAGTCCAGAAAGTGTTTTCAGTGTTGTGGATGGCCTGCTCAATGTCGAATTCGGAACAGAATGAAGTGAATGATGTTGGCACACCATCAGCATCGATGCTTATCGTTCTGCACGGCCTCCGAAACGAAGTGAAAAGAAAAAGAAATGGGGCTCATCCACCAGTTTGTTTCGTTTTGTTTGCCGAGTCCTCTTGGGCTTGCCGGTCAGACTCTCACATGGAACTTCAGGGTGAAGCCACCTAGAGAATGCGCTGGCACGATCAGACGACCTGCCAGCTGGTTCTTCCATCACACAAGCTCACATGGAGCCATTTGGACGGCGTTTGTGAAGGATCGCATCCGTTTATAGAGGTATCAAGAAGGATCTATGTTAGCAATGAGTTAGAAAGAGGCAGTGCCTATATCAAACCATAGAGGTATCTGGCCAGATGGTGAAGAGTCTGTCACAGAGAGTGGGCATTGTCTCTGTGCTAGTGCCACCCTCGCCACTGGCTCGTCTCTGACGACGATCCACCACCAGACGCCGTGATCAAGCAGTTCAGAGAATCCGGATTATCCGGACAATCCGCCGGCGTTCTCCATTGCTTCCAGTGTGGCCCTGCGTGGATGGTGGATGAAAAATGCCGGATGATGCATCAGTCCGCTCCACGCGGCATCAGTCCACTCGGCGGCGCCGAGTCGGCGCTGCATCAATCAGTCCGCCCGTCCACCATGAACTGGATGGTTCACTGGCAATGAATAGCTGGAGATGGCTACACCCGTCCAGTGACTACATCTCCCGCTCCACGCTCACCACCCTTCTTTTTGCCACGGTCGTCCACGTCCTGCTCCCCACGAACCTTTCTGTATCCACCATGGCGGCAATAGCTGCTGTAGCGCTCATCAAATGCCCGGAGACAAAGCTCCGTCGTTCGCAGCCACGGATGAGCCGTCGATCGTCTCGTCAAGAACTGCCGACTGACAATTGGGAACTGCAGCTCTAAGCCCTTTCAAGCACAACTCGTACGAGGCTTCGGCCGCCTGGTGTAGCTTGTCCACCACATAGAAGCGCTCGGCTTTCGCGGAAGTCGTCCCCATCGCCAGCTCCCCGGCTGACCCTTTGCACTCTCTGCCGTCGTCTCGATCTCAATGCTCGCTCCTATTTTAAAAGATTCAGTCTGCCGCACTCGTCCACGCGTGCTGTTCGTTGTAGTCATTCAAGAGCTCCACTGCCTGCTGAACGTTCTCCTGCTTTGGCTCGGCAGCGTGATGATAAGTGGAAGTGCGGAATGCCATTTTCCCTCACTTTTGATTCGGAACAACAGTAGTGTAGCCATCTGGAGTCGGGAGATGGCTACATTGCGCTGTCGTGGCTACAGCATCCTCGTCACTGATGCCTTGTCATCCCGCTCCACACTTACCGATGACGAGCCACAGTAATCCATCAGCTTGCGCACGCGCTCCTTCTCCAGCACCTCGCGACGGCTCCGCTCCTCCGTGCACGCGTCCTGCACCACCCGCAACAGCGACTGCAGTGCGTGTTTCCGCTCAGCGTCCGTCGTTGCGCTGTCGTAGGCCTGCAGCGCGTTGATCTGTGCGTCCTGTAGCAGTGTGAACGCCCGCTGGAGTGCTAGTAGTTGCGCCTCCAGCGTCGCACACTTGTCGCTCAACTGCGAGATCTACAGTCACGATATGCTTTAGAATGGTAGGCTCAATAGAGACAGAGATGGATACGTACGATCTGCTGGCTGCGGCGCTTCTCATCGTCCAGCTCAGATCGTAGACGCTGCGTGGACTCGACACGCAGCTTCTGCGTGCGCCGCAGCTCCGCCTGCAGCTCCTCCATCTTGGCCTCGTAGCTGTCTTTCATGGCGCGCATCTCCTTGGCCATCGCGATCGCAAACGTCTCCTGCTCCTCTTCTGTTCATTGAGTCACACATCCATTTGTCAGTCCTCTAGCATCATTAGCAACCTACACAGCAAGCAACGTACGTCGCACGCGAGCTGCTATCGCAACTGCGTCCTCCTTGGGGACGAGAGGAGGAGGAGGTGAGACCATGGCTGCCTTACTAGCGCTGGCCTGGAGCTGCTCGACCACAGGCACCGTGTCTCGGCCTGCCGCCACAGCATCGGAAAACGCGCTGAGAATCGGGGTCTTGGGCCGCTGGGCTGGAACGCCGACGCCGTCGAGATTGAGCTCCTCGAGGCGGTGGCGCATGTGGACGAGCTGCCAGTCAGAGTCGTCGAGCTCCTGCTGGAGCTGCTCCCACTTGAGCTGCATCTTACGCCAGTTGTCGGGTTGCTCCCGTTGAAACTTGGCAACAAAGTCGGCAAACGACGACGTTGTCGACCCCGCTCGCTGTCTGCCTGTCGACGCAGCAAACTCGGGAGGAATCACACCCAGCAACTGCATCTGCAGTGCGAGTCTCGAAGCCAGAGCCGTTATGATCTGTCGCAGCAGCTTGTGCTCCTCCTGGTTCTTGGCTCTGTCAGCTTCCACAACGGTTCGTTCAGTTTCAAGTGCGTCCTGCGTGGCCTCTAGGTGCTTCTTCTCTGCGCTCAGGTCTTGCTTGAGCCTCTTTAGCGCCTTCTGGTCGTCGCCCAGTCGCCGCTCTCGCAGTGCTAGCTGAGCTAACTTGCCATCGACGTCCTTGCCGCGGGAACTATCGCCCTTGTTCATCTTCTCCTCCAGTGCAGCGATCTTGAGCTTGGCCTTCTGCAGCTCCACGCGTGCCTCCGACAACGCCGACGGCCCTCCGCGCGGACTGACCACGCCCTGTCGGCGATGCAGCAGCAGATCTCGCTCCTCCTCCATGGTCTCAAGCTGCTCACGGACCTCCAACTCTGCTGCCAGTGCATTCTCTGCCGCCACTCGAAATCTCTCGATCTCCAGCTGATGCCGCTCACTGATCTCACTTTGCTTGCGTGCGTATTCCTGTCGTACCTCTTCCTCTTTCCTCTCGACGCTTCTCTGAGCCATAGTCAGCTCCTCTTGCGTCCTCCTCAGCTGCTGCTCCAGTTCTTGGTGGTCGAGCAAACTTCTCTGCTGCTTCTGGTGGTCGACTTCCTTCATCAGAGACGCGATCCTGTCCATGAGCTGCAGCCTTTGATGCTCAAACTCCGCGTGCTCCCGTTCTCGCAGCTTCTTGCGTTCGGCGAGACACAGGTTGGCGGCCTCCAGTTCAATGGCGATGGTCTTGGCTTGCGACGCCGTGTGCGTTGCCCTCTCACGCTCCGCAGCGATCGCTGACTCGTGCTGATCCTTCAGCGACTGCACACGCTGCCTCTCCACTGCCAGGAGATGCTCCACCGCCGTGAGTTTTTGATGCCACGCCGTCTCCTCGACTTGCTGCCGCCGCTTCAGCTCGTCCTCATCGATCGAAATCGAGAGACTCAGCTTGGCTTCGAGTCGCTGAACTTGGCCCGCGTGGTGCTGAGTCATGGACGTCTGACGCTCCACTTCCGCTTGCGCCTGTGTGAGCTTGAGCTCCGCCTGACGCAGCAGTGCTTTCTGGGAAGTCTGAGCTGCCGTGGCTTCCAGCAACCGCTTCGTGAGTTCCTCTATCCTGCTCGTCGCCTCCTCCAGCTCTTGACGGGTCTGTGTGAGGATGACGCTCTCGCGACCTCGTTCATTCCGCAACCCGTCAGCTTCTCGAGTCACAGCCACAAGCTTCTGCTCCGTCGCCTTTAGCTGAGCCGTCAGCATCTCCACTCGTTCGTTGATACGCTTCAGCGTGGCTGCCGTGTCCGCCTTCTGGCCAAGCAGTGCGCTCTTGGCTCGCAACTCGTCCTCCACTTTACGAAGCCGCATCTCCAGCGCCTGATTGTCACTCCGGAGACTCTGCTTCTTTTTCTCTGCGACTTCTTCGTCTTGTCGGCACTTGTCTGTCATAGCTGTGAGTGAATTCTGAAGCTCTCGCTCTCGGCTACGATGTGCTGACATCTGCACACACCATCCAAACGATCAGTGAGCTTCCTGACACGCTGACAAGACGTCCACAGCGTCGTTTCACCTTCTCGTGGGCGTCTCGCGCTGCCTGCTCGAGTGCCTTTTCCAGCGCAGAGCGTGAGGCTCCAGCAGAGATCGCCTGATGCTCCATCTCCTGCCGCAGTTCTCGAGTCTACGGGTCCACAAACAGTCTCAGTACCTCACAGTCTCTGGTAATGCGCACTCGGGGCCTTCCGACCTGTCTCGCGAGCGCCTCTTTGTCCGCGTCGAGCTGTGCGATCGTGTCCTCCAGCCGTATCCGCTCTTTCTCCAGCGCGTTGACTTGTGCAGCGTGTTCCAACTGCGTCTGCAAGTCCGAATCGGGCCCTTTCACCGCTTTCACGACGACCATCAGTGCGCACTCGTCCGTAGTGTGAGCAGTTCTTGATGTACGCGGTCGATTCTTGGCATCGTCACCTGAGCGCTTGGCTATCGACTGTGTATACAAGGAGCCATGAGCGATGGAAATGGAGAGCTCGTTTAAAACCACTAGCTCACCTTCGCTAGTGCGTCCTTGAACAGGTCGACTTCCTCCTTCAGCTTGTCGACTTCTCGGTGTTTTTCCTCGAGAGTCGTCCGCAATCCACTCTTCTCGGCGTGTAATCCGACGATTGCAGTGCGAAAACGCTGCATAAAATCGGGATTAGCACCACCTTCTCACGCCGTCTCACTGTCATGGAGACTCACCTCGACACGTTGGAAGACTCCCAAAATACTACCAGCATATATCGACGCAGCGTCTGTGCCACAGCCATTCGCGAACGAGAGCGCTGGCCCTGGAGGTCGCTTGAGCCCGATGAAAGCCGCATCCAGAGGGTGTTGCTGCCGTTCGGAATCCCGACTCTCGGTGTCGCCGTCCTCCTCACCGTAGATCAACTCCTCCCGCAGCTCGAGGAAATGCCGCATGAGCTGGGTCACGTACTCACCGAGAATGGCCTCCAGCTTGGCTTTTGCGCTCTGCAACTGAGTCGCATCGCTCGAGTAGTTGTATCGACTGAGCTGAGCGTTGACAGTCTCCACGCTGCTCTCAGTGGCTCGATTTTCGCGCATGTTTTGGACATTTTTGACGTGCGTGTGAGATCTGACGACGCCAGAGGACGAAGACGAAGACGAAGACGAGGAGGCAGGAGACCCACGCTCGCTGGCAAGGAGTTGGTGGCAGTGCAGGATGTCGGCTTTGAGCTGTCGGATGTACTCCTCGTCTCTTGTGGCGTGGCTTGCTCCTGGCGTGGGCTGCTGTGGCCTATTCTCGAAGGGTCTTTCTTCCGGCTCTGCTTCTTCTGGGCCACGGTCCTTTTCCGTTGGTGGTGAGACCCAGCGACTCATAAAGAACGCCTCCGACTCATTCGACGAGGACGAAGGTACGCGCCCCGTGCGAGAACTCTCTCGGGCCGTGCTGGGCCGCTGTTTCAGTTGTGTAGACATCGGAGGTACTGTGCCTGGAGCTATGAGCCATCGAACAGCATCAGATACTGACCCAAGAGCTCCTCTAGAGGCATAGAAAAAAAAAGAATATACACAAACCTGGCCGTCGTATGCCGCCGCTTTGCGGTCGCTCAATGGTCCTGGCGCTTGGCGGCGGTCGCGAGAGGTGGAACAGCGTGGCATTCGAAGCTGACGCGACGGACTCAGTCGCATTCGAAGCCACAGCTGCACGTTCACCAGCGACGTGGAGTCCAGCGGCGGCTTTCTCTTGGCTCCTGGCAGTTGGCGGAGCAAACGCAGATACAGACGGCCTACATACACAACGCGAGCTCTTTTAGCGGCAGTTCGCTTCGTAGAATCCACGAAAGCGAGACGCACCTAGGCTTCGGCTCATTCAGGAAGAGCACGTTCGGGGTCGTATTGCGGCGTGCGACCGTCGGCCGGCCGTACAACTCCATGGTCTCCTTCACAAACGCGTCTCCGGCAGTTGACGCTGCCCTTTGAGCACTCTGTTGGCCACTATCTGGTGGAGACAGGCAAAAATAAACAAACGGAAGCAGTTTGATCGTCAAGGCGGGGTTTCTATTAGTGCCAAGTTGGCCATCTTGGGCTTCTTTCACTGCATTTAGAGCTCAAGAACGCGACGCTCGTTGTCCTGTTCCTCAGGTCAAGAGCTGTGTAGTTTCCCCGTCGTGTCTTACAAGGGATCATAGCGTTCGCTCAAAGGCTGCTTCGCCCGAGAAGTGACAGCAGCGTGAGCAAACACAGCAGCGTCTCCGAGCAGACCAGGAACAGCGAGATGCCATTGAGAATGGAGTCAAGACGCAGTCTGCTCCATCAACGTCAGTGTCAGAAAGTGGCCCAGGAGAACTGCTGTTCTGATTGAAACGTACACGTAGGTTTGTAACTGGACGTAGAAAACGTGGCACACGATGACAGGCACGGCCAGCACGAGCGCGAGCATCAGCGCTACGACTTGACGAGTCTGGTTGCCCTTCGAAGCTACAGAAACAACACCGCGAGTCAGTTAAACACTACAGGGCTTCACACTGGCATGTAAGGCAACCTTGGAAAAGCCGCGTGCTGGCCACGCAGTAGTAGAGACCGAGGATCACAATCTCCCATGTCAAGGCGCCCGTGGGAGGATACGGCAGCATCGCGCCTGGAGACCACGCGACACACTATCCGCTTGATATACTGCAGGATTAAAAAGCCAATGGCTATTAGAAGAACGCACCTTTGTAGATGAAGAGCGCGAGGGTCGTGAGGAGGAACGCATAGAGATAGAACTGGTGGACATGGAGCGAGAGCTGCAACAGCAGTGAGGAGACCTACGCGAGTCCCATGACGCCAACAGTGAGTACAAGCAATACCACTTCCATTGTAATGAAAAAGTCAAGCGTACAGGAACAGGAGCTCGTCGATCCATGGCGCGCATGGTCGAAGATTGTGAGCTGGTCACGAAGAGGTGCGGACTGGGATCATGTCACTATGCGAGTTTAGTGACTAGAGGACTTCAACGTCCTGCCCTGTCTACTGTGCGATCTCAGCGATGGGTGTCGACACTCTCCTTCTATCTCCAGTCTCTCCCCTTCAATTCTCACAAATGAACACCGCGGAGGCGTCGGCGTGGCTACGTCGTATCTACCAGGAGCCGCTGTTAGCACCAGCGAGAGACAGCGACTTCGAGCCGCTGTGGGGGCCTGTCGTGCTGTGCGGCGCCATCTCCAGCGCTGACTTCCTCTGTCTATTGGAAGGCGAAGAAGACTCTGGCGAACTCCGCTGGGAGTACGAGCCATTCGGCGGCTACGACATGGGCCGCGTGGTCATGCACAGCGACTCCACGGTCGTCCACAAGAGCATCACACGTGCGATCGTAGAGGCTATCAAGGAGCATCTCGTACTCCTAGGCGAGGACCCGACGCTCGGAAACGCACTGCGCCGGCCAGCGTCACTGGTTTGCCAGCTTCGTACTCGTCTCCACGCGCCGGACGACGCGCTCGTGCCAGCGGACGCTTCGAAGGCGAGTCTCCCGACGCTGGTGATTGAAGTCGCGTTTCTAAACGAGTCGCTGCTCGCGCTTCAGACCCGACTGACGCGGTGGATGACGGAAACGAGTGCCGTGCAGGTCGCGATGGGCGTGAAAGTCTTCTCAAATGCAAGACGCATGCTCGTGCTGATGGAGCGAGGCGTCCCCACGAAGACCGTCGACTTCACGGGCCGCAGCCGCCCGGGTGTGTTGTCAGCGGTCGTGACGTTCCCACTGAACGCGTTGTTTCACGGCTTTGCTTTGCCTGAAGCCCTGAGAGGACAAGGCCGGCAGCTGATCGTCGTGGACGCGGACCACCTTCGCGCCGTGATCCAGAAGGCCCAGCGACTGATGAAACGCCTGGGTGTCGCGAGACTCGGTGGCTAGCCACACTGAAGCAACACGGCTAGTTCGAGCAAGCGTTGGATGCGAGTGTCTAGCTATCAGTACGGAAAGAAGCACACTCACCACATTCTAATCCACATCGACCCTTGCTCTCGCTTGACTGAACGACATCCGCTTAGAGATCTCAGCGGTCGTACCATCACTCACGGCAGATCTACATTCACTCCCATTCCTCTCTCGCAACCTCGACGGTCTCCGCTCGAATATCCATTCCGCATTTCTTCTTCTTCTTCCTCTCTCCACTCCACTCTATCGGCATGGACCTTGACACGGCGACCTTCCAACTGCGCCGCGTGTACGAGACCCACGCGTCCAAGCCGTCGAAGCGAGACGCCTTCCACGAGCCGAGATGGGACGCCGTCGTGGTCAGGCGGCTCATTTCCATCGACGACTTTCTCGAGTGGCTTGAAGACAACGAGGACGACTGTCAGGACAATCGCTGGGTGTACGAGCCGTATGACATGGGCGGCTATGGTCGCGTGGTCGTCAGCAGCTTCGTCACACCCGTCCACACGGAGACGACCACGGCCATCGTCTCCTCGATTCGAGACCAGCTTGTGCACTTAAGCAGGTCGACCACCCTCGACGCAGCGCTGCGTCGGCCTGTATCGCTTGTCTGCAGACTAGGAGACCGTCTGCAGGCACCCGACGACGCACTGGTACCAGCGGACGCACCCAAATGCAGTCCTCCAACTCTCGTCGTCGAAATTGCGTACCTAAACGAGTCGATTACACATCTCCAGTCGCGCCTGGCACGTTGGATCGCACAGACGACAGCCACACAAGTCGCCATCGGCGTCAAGATCTACGCCAGCTCCAAGCGCATTCTCGTGCTCATGCAGCGTGGTCTCAGCACTCAGTTTATCGAATTCGGCGGGCGAAACCGAGCTAAGAGAGCGGCGTGCTTCCCAGTGAGTAGCGTGTTTCGAGGCTTCAACGTACCAGATTGCCTGCGGAAGCAACAGCGAGAGCTGATTGAGATCGATGCAAACGATCTGCAGGATGTGATTGAGCAGGCGAAGCACTCCATGCGACGGAAAGAGCCCAAAGTTGTGAGCTAGATCTGCACATATCTAATAAAAACCAGCTTTTCGAGTTTCAAATTCCCCAATTTCTAGCATGAGGACCGCAACTTCCGAATGTTTCATGGCGTGAATAATGCGTACTGCACCACGGATCGGACGAACATTTCCCGAACCCTGGTTCGGGCAGAAAAGAGGAGAACAACCTTAACCTCGCGATCCAAGGATCGCGAGGTTTTTCTGGTGCATGCGAATCGTACCTACCGTACGCTACTTGTCTAATGACCCATTACGTCAAATGTCACTCCACATTTTGGCCAATCAGGTCACCCCAAATTGCCAACCGAATATTACATGTCAATTGTCACTCGAGATGGCGACCAGTAATTTACCGAGTGGTTCATCGACCTCCTGCGATCGCCACATTCCGAAATGCGGGGCCGTCCGCGCTTGAAAAGCCAAGGCCGCCGCCCGCAAACGCATCGCAATGAAGCGACACCTCTACGTCGCCGCGTCGAGATCGCCAAGTTCTTCGCTGAGACCAATAACATGCCTCTCACGCTCGAGAGATTCTTCGGTGAGCTTACGCCAGCCAAGGCGGCGGTCGTGAAGCGGCGAGTGTATCGCTGGAAGAATGACCTGCCGGCCTTGGAGGCTGCTCACGCCGTGTCCCGCAATCGCGCCCTCTCGCGCCTTCGCCAACCCGGCACGGCCACGGCTCTCTCCCCGGACTCGGATAAAGAGATCGTCACCTGGCTGAACCTGCTGCGCAAGGACGGCGTCCCAGTCTCGCGCCTCATGCTGCAAGCCAAGGCGCTGGACGTCGCTGCGGCCGCTGGGCTCTCTACCGAGGTGTTCAAGGCGTCCTACATGTGGCAGCGCGCTTTCATGAAGGGCAATCGACTGGCGATTCGTGCGCGTACGCGGCACGGCCAGACGACACCTGTAGAAGCCCAGAGTGTCCTCGATCGCTTCTCTGCCGATTTGGCCCGTGTTGTGGAGGAGAATGGCGTTGTCAACATCTACAACGCCGACCAGACAGGCGTGTGGATCGAGTATCTGCCCAAGACGACGATCAACGATCACGGCGCCAAGACAGTGTGGGTGAAGAGCAGCGGACGTGAGAAGGAGCGTATTACGGCCATGTTGCTAGGCGACGCTAAGGACAATAAATACAATCCATTTCTTGTGTTCAAAGCTTCTAAGTCTACTGTTGCTGATGTCGCAGAGATCAACGAGCGTGAGCGAAATGGTTTTGGCGTGCGGCTCTTTAAAACGATGGAGCCGCTTATTAAC